>JANTOQ010260142.1:0-13313 GCA_027564595.1 Bythotiara depressa | reverse complement strand
CGAGCGGAAAAAGTTGAAAATTCTCAACTTCAATGGCGGACGGTCGCGCAAAAGCAATTTGAGCATGCGCAAAAAAGCTCGCTCCGCCCGCGCGGGAAAAAGCGCAGTAATGGAAATCGGCCTTAACAGTGCAGAATCTTGTGCTAATGAATGCTTCCAAATAAAAAACAACTGCATAGAACAGAAAATATTTATAGTCTCATCAATTAATTTTTCATAATGTAGCTATGAATGCCGCTTGTTTACAATAATCACTTATTTCTCTAAGTTGATCTACAGGCAAAACTAGAAAAAAGCAACATCCTTGAAAAAGTCCATGGATTTATTTTGATACAGTGCCCACCATTAGTACTGAGTTGTTAACTATAAGGACTCACTTTAATGAGTGTGGTTGAATAACTAGATATGATTCCATTTTCCTTTACTCATTAAACTGAGTCACCTAAACGAGCCCAATTTATTCACGGTCTCTGACTCACTGTTGTGGTTCAATTAAATTACGTTTACTTTGTTACTAAATATTTTTACGGTTTAATTGGAAAAACTAGGTTTCCTTAAGTTTTCATAACATTTTGGTGGTGGTGGTGGTGGTGGTGGTGGTGGTGGTGGTGGTGGTGGTGGTGGTGGACGTGGTGGTGGACGTGGTGGTGGACAGTTAAATCAGTCTAATACATTTACATTAAATGCATTTAATCACTCTAATATAGACCAAACAAAAAACGCTAATTAGAATGATGTTGGACGTTGAAATACATATAAACGCTGGAGAAAGTCTCAGGTCAACTATCCCAATGGTCGGTTAATCAAAATCTGTATTTAATGATGATAAAAAACCAAGTGTATATATATCATAGATGAGTTCAAAACACTAACTTAATAATGGCGTCGAAATCTGTGACGTCCAATATAGTGGGAAGCTGATTGAGCATACCAACACTCCAAAGATGCTACGGACATACTTTGATTAACATTTAAGCCGGAAAGATCATGTTAATAATGAACATAGTTAAATCCACATGTGGTATGCTTAAAACTCTTAATTAATTCGAAAGATTCACCCTTCTTAATGTGCGAAATACTCTAAATGAAAAATATCGAAATATTGCATTGAAATATAAAACATAATACCTCTACGGGAAAGTGTTTTTCGGACGTGATGACAAGTACTGCGTTCGGAATAGATTATGCGTATTATCTAGTTCCGTCAATTCCCGTATCTAGGTTTTTATTCAAGTTTTGACATTTGGTCAAAGTTGGTATCCATATACCTGGCACATTACATGAGATACTATTAATATGATTTTCATCACTCATCGAGAGAATCGTTTCTTTGATTTTTCTTGCAACCATATTTTGTCCACTGTAGTTGGCAATTTCATTTTTTGTTATATCTTTGTTATATTTTTTGTTATATCTTTGTTACGATCAGCATGTTTGTTCTATTGGCTGTTACTCTATCTTTTTTTAATCACTATTATAGACTGAGTGGGCAATCACCACAATTAATTTTATAGACTGAGTGGGCAATCACCACAAATAATTTTATGAATCACTTTGTTCGGCTTCTTTTCTGTTTCTTTTCCTCAACCGGCCTTTAGAATGAAATATAATTTTCCGTAAGGTGCCTTTAAAGTAAAATATACACCGAAGTTTGTGTATATGGGGAATACGTTGAAGCTCTTCACTAGTCCCTTGAATATATGGACGATTAACACGACTTTTTGTTTCTTCTGACACATTTGCGAGGGTATTGTATATCTTTTTCCGCTCAAAATCCCTTCACACTTGTGATATTGAGCATGCCCTGAGAGGTCGCAGTTAGCGCTACGTTCTCGTGTGATTGCATGTTTTTGGTAGTAGGAATTATATGACTTCTAGAGTATCCCCTGGAGGGATATTTGTTCTGTTCGTAACTTTCTGCGCCTTGAACAATCAACAATAGACGCAATATATTCCGTTATGTACAAGCGAGATTTACGATCTGATAATGTGAAAAAAGTTCATAGAGGTGAACCGAATACATTCCCTCAACAAGCCACCTTGTTCATCGAACTACCGCAAAAGATTAGATGCTGTGAAAAATATAAATAACACCTTTATACGAAAAGCAAAAAAGGACAGCCTATTGGCCTGTTATCCGCAATGGCATACATATTCTTCCTCTCTTCAAGCCTCAATTTTCGGCGTACAGCTATTGTTTTTCATAAGGATAGCCAGAAATAATGGAGGTAAAGAGTTCTCCATAAAAACATTATATACCGCCGTAGTACTGCCGTAGATGTTACTTGCATCGTCATATTACGGCGCAACCCGTTTAAAACGTAAAATTTCGCTTCGGCACGGCCTTGCGGATTAGAAGTGTTATTAAGATAGATCTCCAGCCAGAATAATATAATTACATATACTGTCTTTCTTATACCTTTTATTGAATTTTCATGCAGTAAAAATTGTAATATTTATATTATGTTTATGCATAGTTTTATGGAGGAGAACCGTTGTATATAATGGAACCCAAATAAATGTTGTTGTTTTCTATTCAATTTAGGTATTAACACCTTACAGACTCTCACATACACAACACTGCACCACTAGCTAACGAGGACTATTAATCTATATTGTCAGACTAGTGGCGCACACAACATATAAGTTGAACATATAGTGGGCGTGGCACCGTGAGGACAGTAGGTCCCTCCCTCCACGCGGAAACTTTGCCCAACGACTCCTTCGTAAACCTCTAAACAAGATATTAATTTTTGTTCCAGCAGGGAATCGAACCCGGGTCGCTCCAAGTCAAAGGCGAGAGCGTTAACCACTACACTACGGATCTATAAATGTTAATAATGATATCGGAAAGTGAAACTTTTGGCTAACTTGACTATACACTTTCCCAATAGGCCAAATCTTATAATACACCGCTCCAATTACGGCAAAACTCTCAAGGATGTTCAATAAGTTTTTGTGGCAACAGCCACCACGAGAGAAGTTGCGGTTCATCCCATGCGTTATCTCTCTACAAAAACATGTCGTATGGCTCTCATGCACACGTTAATTATTCATTTGATGTCGATGTCTGGTTCGTTAATATCAATATGGATCTAATGTTTATACAATTCTCTCCAACAACACTGACTGTTACCATACTGAGGTTTAGATATAAAGCGGCATAATCACTAGTGGTTTTTAGCAACGTTTGTTTTGAACCAGGCTATTATCTTGAGGATTACTAGTCACTTTCCCTTTATGATAACAATATCAGGTCTTTACACTGAAATGTCCTCAAATGTCCCCGGCCTGGACTAGAATAATTCCTTTATGTCGCAATAAATTTCCAAATTCTCAAAGGATAACAAAAAAACACTCGATAAATGTTGCATAGGCAATATTTTATGCAGACAAGTAGATCAATAGGATTGAAAGCAAGAGTACTTGGACGTGGTTACATGGTTACAGAAATACAGAAATAAGTTTTAAAGAAGGAGATCAAAAGGTTTGATAATTGATGTCCAAGATCAGACACTTAGGGCAAATGTCATTAAGGTAAATATAGATAAAAGTCAGACAGATCCATTGTGTCGGATGTGCTGGAAGGCAGACGAGACGGTTGACCACATAGTGAGTAAATCTATTAAGCTGACACAAAAAGATTGTAAATACAGGAATGATTATGTAGCTAAACCACTACATTCGGATTTGTGTATGAGCAATGGTTGCGACTATCCTGATAAGTAAATAACATCTGCATTATAATAATACAAAAACAACTGAGTTTGAGGTATTGATAGTAGTGATTTAACCTCTTCCACAGTTACTATTGTCACCATTAGTTTTCTCTCTTCATTTTCTAGCTCCATTTGAAGGCATCCACGTTAACAACGAACGGCAGAAAAATAAGTTTCGGATATTTTTTTAGATATTTCGTTGTTACTACAGTGGCGATATTATTGATATTTGATTTGATACAAAACCAAATCAATGTATTTTTCAAAAGAATTAACAGAAACTTTTTGTCAAGTTTGGGAATAACTTTTAGGTTGTATGTTTACATTTTTTTTAAATATTATTCTGATTGGAATTTTTAACGAACATTATAAACTAAATATCTATCCGAAACTTTATCCCGCCGAAACGATTCGTCGTTAACGTATGTTTTCAAAGATACGTTAAAGTTATAATTCTACTATTTGTTCCTTTCATTTACACACGATTGTTTTAGTTTTCCAGCCAACTTTATCCTAGAAGAATATTTTGAGGTTTTAAGGATCCATTCAAGGCTACTTTTTCCTTAAAAATTTTAATAGAAAGGAATAAATTGAGGTGTTGACAGAAAACTTGTTAGCGGCAATATGTTTATGAACAGGCTGATATATTCCCTTCAATGAGCAAACCCACCACCCACAATACAATCCTTTGAAATACCCATAATGCAATATTATACTCACCAAAAGTGTTGTCATATTCTCCAATATATCGTTTAGTGAGATAACGAACCGCCAGAGCTGAAACAATTAAAAATATTCTTCGTAACACAATATATGGTAAATAAAGAACGCCCTTGCATCGCCTTAGATAGTTATCTAAAGCTGGCTTATACGTGCTAGGGAGGAGTCGTAAGTTTCCGCGTGAAAATAAACCTATTAAATATTGCTAATTTTAGTACCTCACCCAGACAACATTATCGTTTTTATATTGGACTAAGAGTCTGCATTTATCTTTCTTTTGAGAGTTAATTTACTGCACGGATGTGTTAGTCAATATAAGGCATAAAAAGACTGGATCGTAACTTCCTTGATCGTAGCGAAAAGCGTAAAGAAGTTAGACAAATTGTTAGAGGAATGATCGATCCTTTAAAAATTACACATACCTGATTTTCCGACCTGACTGGAGCCGAGGATCAGCAAATGAACATTCGAATCTGTGTCCGATTTTCCTTTATCCGTATTCTTTACTGTTAGTTGATCCATCCGAGTTGACTTTAGTCTATCTCCAGACATTTCTTTCACTTGATATAATAACTAAATGCGGAAAAACATTCAATTAAACTATTTCCAGCGAAGAGGAAAAAAACTATAATAATTCTAACAAGTGAGATTATCGCATACAACGAGTAATACCTCGTGTGTCATTTGTCATTTTTCATCAGCGATGTTAATTTTAAAACCACACAACAGGTTCATTTATACATAATAATTAAACAAATTAAATTAAAAGTCACATTTCATTGAAGGAAGTAAGAACACAACAAGGATGTTTTGGTATTAAAATAATTTTTGAAATTTACACAAAACGAATTATTGGACGTGGGAACACATGGCATAAATTAATCACCAATTGTTACACGCTGCGTAAATTATGCAATCATAATCAAACCTATATACCTAATTGATAGAGAAAGCTAAAACATTCACAACAAGATTATAATCTTTTGCTGGACGATTGCAATAACTTGAATACGTGCCAAAAGTAACCTCGTTTCCAAGTCATTGACTTAGCTACTGCAATCCTGGATATAATTTCTGTCGGTTTTAGGTCTTATTAATGCTTTGCTACTTTTCTCTGTAGTGTCGAGAAGACGAGAACGAAAGTAGAGGTGGATAGAAAAGCTTGTATAATTTGTTTTTCATGAAAAATATCGAAAGTTGTGTTTATTTCAACGATCTCTTACTTTTATGACATCACAAAGTCCTCAAATGGACCAATTAGTAATCTAGCGAATCCTCCTTGCCCAGTCGTGCAGAACAACCAAATTGACTTTAGTACCTAAGATACTAAGTCTTAAGTCGTGTGTAAACCTAAGATACTAAGTCTTAAGTCGTGTGTAAATTGAAAAATAGCTCCGGTACGAATCTCCTAAATAAATGAGCAAGTGTAAATAAATGAGCGAGTGAATATGTTGTTTACTTGTTATTTTGCCAAAACAATACATACATCAACTTTACTTTTGTTATAATTTCTTTCTTATTCAAGTGTCAACACCCACCTTGTTTTGCAAGAAACTGGCATTAGTTCCTTAGGAACTCAGACATGCAGCAGAGAGATTAATCAAACATATGTTAGTCTACACTTTATTATCTAAAATTGTGTAATAAGATGTTTAAGCTCTTCCCCACAGTGTTACGTGATGGATAATCTCCACCTTAAGTACTTAAGTACTTACGTGACATGTTTGAATGAGCGTGCGGAGCGGTGGAAAATTGACAATTATTTGTTGGTTTGAAATCATTACGACTGTGGTGACTTATTTGGCAGTTTACTTACCAACAAAATATTTTTGTCATATTAACAGACATCACACCATTAGCGTCTTCACTGATCTTAACAGCAGCAATTAACGATCTTTAATGACTAACATTATTTCGTACGTGCTAACATGTCGTTGTTTGTGTAATCTTACGCTTTTATTTCCGTCTTAATATAACATGGAATCATATTTTATTTAGATAAACAGATCGTTTTATATTTGATGTCGTGAATACAAAAACTTATTTGTTTCCGTAAGTGAGTGAATTGGTGAATGTATATTTCGTTTTTCTTAAAGGATTGCACAGGAGAAGGTTGTTTAACGAATTATCCTATGCTGTTGTTTTTTGTCATCCATACGAGTTAAATCCAGTTATATACATAAAAGATATAATCAGAAAATTTGTTGAATTATCTAACATTTTTGCAATTACGGGTGACGCTAAAACCAACAGACACTTCTCAAATTGCATAAATTATGGGTAACGCCATTAGTTACGTTATTTCACCTTGTTTGTAGACTAGATCTGGCCGTTTCTTTAAGAAGCTATCGGGGAATCGGGATTTACGGCACTTCGCGGCTCGCGGCTTGTATTTCTTATCTGACGAGAACGACTAAATCTAATCTACCTCGTTTGCAATAGACTTTTTATTTGCACTTGATTGATAGCATTTAACAGCACCGTGGAAAACACGGCAAGTTATAATTTCACGACAGAGATTTATAATGTGTCAAAAACTCGTACAATAGAATGGATATAATTAAAACGAGATGAAATACACGTTTTTTTTTTTATAAGCACCAGCAAATTTCTGTTGAGGCTTGGTGGTGCTTGTAAAATTAAGGTTTTCAGCAAAATTTAAATATTGGTCACACACTTCAGCCTTTTTGTGATGTTCAATCTCCTCCTCAGAGCATTTTTTTAAATGTAGCTACTTTCCAGTACCCATACAGGCTTAAAATGTAGTAAGATCAGTAATTATGGTTTGTCGTGATGCTTCTTTAGCACATCGTTGGTGCACCTAACAAATATAGTATCCTTTTATACCAGTTTGTATCCCATTTCAACATTTTGCAATCCTCCACAAAAACATGAGACTTTTACAATTTTTGGCATCTTTTTTGTTTGGGGGCTTTGAAAGAGCATGTACGTATGTATTGATAGTAAATTTGGTAGAAACGTATTTTCATGAAAAACAATGGAAAGTGCTTTTAATTATACCTCGTTGACCTTTGTCATCCACGATCGATGCCACAAAGTTCTAGATTTCCCCATTCTTTGGTAAGCGAAACAAAAAAGTTCATTATATAGTTTATGTATGTGTGTGGATGCAGCCTCGTCACTTGGTATTTTTATTATGATGTGGAGGAGTGCGGTTTCGATCAAATAGGTAAACAAGTTTTATACCATTGGGATTCATCCATGTGGCAAAAATTTCAGATAAAGAAATCCAGAAATTCCATTGTTTTTAATAGTTTGTTTGTATCTTTAGATTAAGTATGTATCTAAACTTCTAAACGTAGAAAATGGTTGAACCAAAAGAAAAGAGGAACACCTCCAGAATGTAGACATCTTTAGACATCACTTGAATACTATTTAGTCAATTTCTCAACTTTTGCCAATAAGTTAAGACCAAGAATATAGATAGCATACAGTGGATCTAACAATCTGAAACGAGCTACGATTTCATAAGCAATCGTTGTTTTGGACCTTCGTGAATTATAAATATCCGTCGTTTTGGACCTTTGGGAATTATAAAATTATTAGAATTGTGTCGTTCTTAGATAGATCGCCACAAGAGAAGTGCAACCTTATAGTATAAGTATAACTCAATATTTAGGGGTGGTTGAGGATGTGGAAGGTCTACTTCCCGTCTTTTTAGGTGGTTTCAAACTATTAGATCCATACCTCATAGGCTCAAACCCCTACTTTTTTAAATTACTAAAATCTGAGTGGTTCATGAATTTGAAAATAATCCCTTAGGAATTCTTTAGGAGAGATTTTACGAAAATTTTCTTGGGTACTTACGAACGTTAGCTATGATGGTACAATAATTATAATCATCTTACTTTTTTGCAGGTTGCTCTTCGGTCGAAATTTCTTCTTGATTCCAATGAAAATTTAAGAACTGATGTCGATGAAGCTTTTCAAATCTTAATATGTTTTTATCATTTCTTCTTTCTCGTCGTAAATTATATCTGATTAAAATTTATTGTCTTTAAATGCTGATTAATATGGTATCTAGAAACAATGCAATAAAACATGATGTAACCATTAACAACAATCTATGAATAGGTTATTGCATCAGAGGGTTGTTCCATCATCCGATGAATAAATTATACTATAAATCCTCGATTTTTGATTATACGTTGGAGCTAATTACTATTCGATCCCTTCTTATTACATTTGAACAATCTGACTAAAGGGATCATGTTTAGAATTAGTCTTAGAGAGGTGTTTTTTTTATATATGTACACGCAGCTACAAGTATAGGTGTTTTTTTTTATATATGTATACGCAGCTACAAGTATGGCTTTTAAAATGTCAATTCATTCCTCGCATTCTAAAAGGGGAACTATCGGAGAAGGAAAAAAATATAGAAAGAGAAAATACAATATCACTTCTAAATCAAAATAAAGCGACCATAAAAACATAATATTGTTCAGAATAAACAACTAAATAAACAGCCATGTAGTGTAAGAAAAACTTGTCTTTCATCACTAGAAACTGTAAGTCGAATGAGCGCCCTAATACTGGGAGCTTATTTCGTCATTTAACTCTTCATGTGACGTATTCAGGACGGGGGTTAACAATAATTCACTATGTGGTTTAATGTATTACTCTTAATGACATATGGTTTCTTTATAATTTTCCCAACATTATCTGCTACACAGTTTACACTCCGTAGTAGAGGTTTTTATGAACATTGTGCGCAAGCGTTATTTAAAGAAAATGCGATATTTTCACAAGTAGTCAACGTGAGGAATCTGATTGCGATACGACGTTCTGTTGACTTTCATGAAAAACAGATTTAAAATTTGTATTTCCCATAAGTCATTGTAAGCTATGTGTTTTCGCTGCTGTAATCAAAACCGTCTAGTACTGTAGAAGAAAGTTTTTCAAAACGAACGACATGACACCTATTACAGTCGGATTGGTTTGAAATTTTTTATTACTTTTTGTTTTTACTTTTTTTATTCTGCCTATATAGTATTTATGACGGTGATGTAAACAGATATCATTATAAAAACTTTAAAACATAAAAATTATCAAGAAGTTTGAATCTTTTAGCTTCTAAACTATACACCAACCTTTTCTCCTGCATAGATTTATAAGATCGTCATATTTTTCAAGTTCCAGGTATTAGATTTATTATTTCGCACTGACGAACTTACGTTGACCAGTCTGTACGCAAGTTAACTGTGAATGTGCTGTAACGGAAATTTTCTTTTCATCGCCGAGCTAATATAGGCGTATTTTTAAATTCGTTTTTTATAAAATCGTGGAGTGTGCCTGCCCATTATTACAAATTAATGAAAATAACAGTAATCTCATTTGGCTCATTAGCAGGACAGGCTTTTTACAATGACGAAAATCTCTTGAGAGCTTACCAGTAGCCTGCCACCATGAGAAGTGGTTGAAAAATATTTGCTACAACAACTGATGTCAACCCTTTCATGCATTACTGCCCTTATATGGGTAATAAACTTTTAATAAAATAAATAAGCCAAAAAATATTCTTGAAGCAGATTTGGATGGACAGCGAATAATAGGTTTGTAAACTAAATGGCCTTGTAGGGGTAATAGTGTATTATCACGTGATATGCTCTTGAATGTCCATAATTTTTTAAGTCCTCAGCACAATACCTGTCGCTGTTATCAACGTGTGTCCTGTATAATAGTTAAAAACATTTTAAAAGTATATTAACAGGCAGATAGAAATATATGTTATAGTAGTAAATAAAATAGTAAATAAGTAAAATAAAATAAAATAAATTAGTAAAAAAGACTAGATTTATAATAAAACTTACGTATAAACAAGGGTCAAACACAAGCGTGCTCAACATCTTCTTTTGAAATAGTTAAAAACAGTGTGAAATTCCATGTTTATATTTCATGTTCTAATTTTCCTTTGGTGTTTCCGAATGGAATTACAGCATAATGGAAATGGAAAGAGCTATGGAATTTCACATGGCAAGAAAATCTTGAGTTTTCATTAGGTCCCAGGGGGGACAGAGGAAGTTTATAAATAGTCTGCAATGTAGAACAACAATGGTAACGCTATGTCGCTATTCCAGTTTACGTTGTCACTTCAGACATTATACGGTATAGATCAGTCAATCCTCTTTAACACAAACCACGTTAAATCAAAACCGGTAGGCTAAACCCAGTAGAATGAAAACTTTGGACAGTGTCGTTTCAATCCATGTTATCTATCGGGATTGTGTGAACGGTAATTTAGTACACGTTATTATTCAATATGGAATACATGATTTAACCTGGTTAGTGTGAAACAGGCCACGCCCGAAAAAAGCACGGTGCGATTGAAGTATTTCTAAGCTTCTGCTATAAACGATTGAAGGGCGCTAAAATAAAAGCTTCTGCTATAAACGATTCAAGGGCGCTGAAATAAAAGCTTCTGCTATAAACGATTGAAGGGCGCTAAAATAAAAGGAAATACAAATAAGCGAATTATAAATTCGATAAAATATAGTCTTTTCTGAAATTTACATAAACTCACACATCTTCAATAGATTACCTACCTTCCTTCACTTTCATATTAACAGCATCATAGTCTCAGGATACGGGAAAAGGTTTTGTGAAAAAAAAATTTCTTCTAAGAATAGAGTTCGAAACAGCTAGCTACATTGTTCCGGATGTGAGTTGTTTATGTCTTACTTTTCCATCCATTATTTTTACATATTAGTTACTGATGTGTATCATATCCACATAATTTTTACAGCACTGCGTGGAAGAGTGTTCTCATCATCTTTATTTCCAGCTGTGCGTATTACTTTGGCTGTCACGAATCTGTTCAACTTCGTCAACAGCGTATGTTAGTACCTACAATCCGAATATTTCTCAATTCTTACTCCTTGTTCCCTTTTCCTTGATGTCCAGAAAAAAGATCTTTATTTTATTGACCTGCCTGCTTTATTGTTTCACAATTTCCCACATTGTGTAGCAAACAAGGCATTCGTCATGTTTCACCCGAGCTGAACACTTACAATCAGATAGTAACAGTGTACTTCATACTTGTGGTAAACGGAACAATTCTAACTATAGTCCTCATTATAAACGCAGACCTTCATATCACGTGGTGGAACTCTAGTAAAAGTTATTCGTATACGAAGGAAATATCATTGATTAAACAACGTTGTTTTTTCTTCTAATAATTCCCGAACAGAAAAGGTTCTTAATGATATGACAGCTTGTCTTTCTTCACATTTATCATTTCTAATAGGAAAATGTGTAACTTGTACAAGTTTTCTACCTTATATATGCAATAAATTATTATGTTATATACAAACTTGTAAATATTATTATTGATGAAATAGATAATTTTGACACTCGTAACATTTACTAACGTATACGTGTAATTTATGTTTCCGATTGTAGCTAGGACCCCCAAGTAGTTTATAACGACTATCATCTCCTGCTCACCTCTTGTCAAAGAAATCCTGTAATTGCTCCATATTTACAACCCCTAAGAATAGATTAGAATACCTAAGGAGAGTCAAAAATTTATCTCCGTCCCTTAAATGTCCTGTTTTTATAAACAGATTTTGACAAGTTCTGCATAACAGCGTCAAAAAATAATAATAGTCATCTTCCGATGCCGGAATGCCAACACTGGATAAATTTTTATTTTATTTTGATAATCTATTTGTTTTGGAGCTAATATTTTGGAAAAAGAATAGTTGAAGTAAATTGAAACTGAACTTTAAGGACCCTTTCAAACATGCCTTTAGAACTTTAAGTACCCTTTCAAACACGCCGTTTGAACTTTAAGGACGCTTTCAAGCACGCCTAAAGTTCATTTTTGCCAGGAAAAATTTTCCCAGGACAAGAAAATTTTTCCTTGAACGCGTGCAGTTTACGACAAAACTTTTCGTAGTGTCGGAAAAAGCATAGAAAAAGGAATTGGAAACCTTTCTTATGTCCGGATAAACGGACTTTAATATACGCATGACCTATGTTTATATATAATATATAATAAAATTTCTTGTTATAATATAACAAGAAATTTTATTATATATATACTGTATATAATTTATATACGTGATAATATCTTATTTATATTCATTTGTATGTAGTTATTTTTCTTGTAAATATACTAGTTTGGGTAGTGTAGCGGAGCAGCCTTCCTATTTCGGGTAACAGATTCAAGGTAGATTTTATACATAGCTCGCACTAAGCACCCACATAGCATTTCATGTGATAAAGTTCCTTGGTGATACGCAGCATTTCCATTAGCAACTGTTAGTTTATTAAAAATGTATTATTTATGACGAGTTGTTATCGTGAAAAAACAGGTGAGTTATAAAAAGAATTGTTAAACCAAGGATAGATAATTGGTAAAACTAGCGGGACTATATTCTGGCATTCGCCTTGTGTATAATCTAAAATAAAAGGGCCCTGTCAAAGCTACAAATAGAACTTCGGAATTAGTAAAACAATTAATACCCGGGTTGGTTGGATATTAATTACCATAGAAGCAATATTCGGAATCATGAGTCATCGTAAACAACGTGATAAGTTACGTGGCATTTTCACTCGTTGTTCGTACTGGTTACTTATCGTTCGTTACTTCAATTATTAGCTAATGACGTACTGATTAGCAAAATTTGATTAGTTGTTGTTTTTGATTTTAAGTCTTTTTATGGTAATGATTCTATAGTTCGAATGTGTCGCGCAATGGTTTCACAATTATATATTTACGTTTAATCGATTTGTTCCTTAGGATGTAAAACTTTATTAATTGTGCTATAATCATATATGCACTTCGTATTTGTAGAATAGAAAGAAAGGCTAGTATTCATAATAACAACAATAATAATAATAATAATAATA
>JANTOQ010260031.1:0-13313 GCA_027564595.1 Bythotiara depressa | reverse complement strand
ACTTGAAATTGAAAGTGACAGTAAAATTGAGATTGTATTAGACTGATAAGTGATGTAAAAATAAAAATCATCAACAGAAAAATAATGTCCTTCCTGCTCAAAAAAATCTAAAATTTAATCGGGGAAAAGTGACTAATTTTTGTTCTTGGTGACTAATTTTTTCCCCGACTTTTTTCCCCCCGATAAGGTATACATTCTTTGTAACCTTTGATGCGTTGGGTAGAAAAAGCAGTAAGTCTTTTAAAAAATGACCTACTAAAGCTGAACGATTTTCAATTGTGACTTCAAATATCGTTTTCAAAATTTTTCGCAACAATTTTAATATTTCTTCTAAGGAGGTTTCAAGATATACCGCCACGGGAAAATAAAAAAGGTAGACTGAATATTCGAGTTATTGTGCGTTCGAGTTTACGAGTAGTTTTGATGAGAAAGTATTATGGCAAAATCCAAGGAAAATGGAATAAATATTCGAGAAACTGAATGTCAGAGTTATCCGTGGTTCGAGATACCGAGAGTACACTGTAGTTTCAGATAGTGTCTGAAAATAAACGAAATGTTTTGTTGCCAACTAGAAATGGGAAACAACTGTGATAGATAAGATCGGGATGTTTCTATTAATGTTTTCGAAAAAAGAATAAATTACAAATGTACCGGATATCCTCAAAAAAAAGAAAACAAAACAAATCATTAAACTTTGCTTTTACTTTGCATTTACAGTTCCTGTTAAAGTGTTACTTCAAAAGGGTTTCTTTCATAGTTCCGTGCATTTGTAACTTATTCATAGCAAAGGGATTATACCTAATTAAATTAATTACAATTGTACCGCATTCCATTGAATAATAAATAAATAAAACTGTCCTTTGTAGTCGAGTTCTTTAAATCTAAAAGTGACAGTTTAGTTGGTTGGTGTTATCCTTGGTGTTATGTATTCCAAGACAAAATTAAATGAAAATGTCATTCCTATAAGAAGAGGGAACTGTGCTAGTAATATATCGGAACTATATCCAAAGTTATCGTTTAGATACAAACCCATTAATAGCTTGCGGTTGCGTGACATCTGTGCATGTATATTGAACACAATCATACACTTGTTTACGAATATCCCACACATCGAGCAATTGTTCTCACCGTTAAAGCACATATTTCTTTCCACGACCAACTAAACAAAAACATAACGATCATCAAACACGTCACAGGCGTGCTTATATACACTTCAAAAATCATCACAGTTTATGTCTCTCCGCAATGAAGAAACTTGCAGTTAATTCCCTTGATGTTTTTAACAAGCACATTCTATTGTACTTGAAAGTTTTTCGTCTGTAGAAACCTCAGCAAGTCCTCTAAAAACAGTTCGCTATTGAAAATAACGTCTTGGAACATAGAGATAACATAAACAACGTTTTTAAAACTGAGAAAAGAACTCAATTTCAACAAAGATAGAAGGGAAGAGAAACATACATGTCAAATTTGAGTCAGTGTTAGTTGCATATTTAAATTTGAAGGATGTTTTTCAAGTCATATTATGTTAGTGAATGGTAACGGAGAATATTTCGTGAGAAATTATATTTTGAAATATTTGTTGAAATCTTGTGTCAATTTTCAGTGTCAAATAAGGGAGTATGGAATAAGCGTGCAGTGGGAAATTCTAGGGGAGTTGGAATAAGCACCAGGATTGTTAGAATGTGCAAGAATAAATATACAAATCTCAAGCGAGGTTTGGCGGTTAGGTGTAGAATGGGGGTAGGAATTAAAAAATAACAAGAATAATAAAATTATAAACGCCACGGACTGTTGGATCGACATTTATTTCATGCTGAAGATTCTGTTCAGGTGTCAACATTTGAACGTAACGCATTTATTACGCGTATATTACGCATTTATTTATTACGTGTATATGTAATTGTAACGAAACGGAAGGAGAGACGACCTATGAAGCGGTAATAGGGTCAAAATTCATCAGACTCTGCTCGAGCGATTTCATTGCTCGAGTAATTCAAACTCTAATCGAGTAATTAATATGCCACTCGAGTAACTGGGTGATCGCTCGAGTTATTGAAGTTCATAGTGACTTGATAGCTCGAGTGATTAAATACAACTCGGGTGATTGGAGCTGAAGTATGAATTTTATTTATACTTTATATCTGGTCTGACTTTTACATTATACAAGCATGATCTATTAAGCAAGACTCCCCCAGCTTCTACTAGGGCAGAGCTACCTAGCCTAGCTACTAACCTTAGTCCAGTTAAAAAACGGAGTTGCTATAATGCATGAAATAAACAGACTTAGATATTATCTACTACATACTTGTGACATTTTTTGAAGCTAAATATCCCACTTTCCACCACATTTCTTCTTTTTAGACGATGTTTCACCATACACACCACGTACTGCAAATATTCTCCTTCCTCTTATGTTGTTTCACGTAAGCTGTATAACAGCTGTATAATCGAGTCCAGGCACCAGTCGTTCAATAATAATGTAAAGAACAGACCAGAATAATAAGTTTCAGTCACCCGAGCAGACATTAATTTACTTGTAGCGTTCGATTACTCGAGCAATCTTTCAATCACTCGAGCAAACGTGTTCAATGACTTGAGCAATTAATCAATTACTCCAGCAATCATCCGATCACTCGAGAAAATATTCACTCGAGGCTTGTTTCAACCACTCGAGCAAGTGTTTTGAAGGATGATTTTGATAACTCGAGCTATAATTCAATTACTCGAGAGATGTTTCTATCACTCAAGTGATCATTCAACCACTCGAGCAAACGTTCGATGAATTTCGACCGTATTACCGCTTCATAGGACGAGACCATTACCAATCTGCTGAGCTATAGATAAGGCTTTTTTTAGCAAATATATTGATTGAATCGTGAAGTTAGGTAGAATACCAATAAACTGTCGTATAACAGCTGTTAGCGAAAACCGAAATGCAATATTTATATGCTAAGGTAACACACAGTAACATTCCTAAAGTAAACCCAGGGCGTATAGTCGTATGAAAGAAGTTTTTAGGGCTGGGGTGGGGAGGAGGGCTTATATACGGGAGGAATTTTCTGTTCCAGAATTCCAAGATTAAAATATTTGTTTTCCTTCACGTAATCTTCAAACCTATTTTCACATTTACACTTATTTTCACTATCCATCATCCTGTTCCCTTTCATCATTTGTGCTGTCAATATCTGCTCGTCCTCATCCTCGTCTTCTTCCCCAGGGTGTACACCTCGTTCGGACCTTCATCTCTATTATCAGTGGGCATTTTGTAATTACGTAGTTTCGATTGCGACCATCTCGAACACGGAGACGTAAAAGCTGATGTTACTGGTGGACATCGTCCAACACCTGAGGGAGTTTAGGTACAGGGAGGAGGCATATAAATTCCGTGTAAGTACAAACCTTTTTACAAACAAATATTTGTGGGGGCCTACATTGATGAAGGAATGAAGAAATTTGTTTATAACGATATAAACAAACCCTGTTACCAACTCAAACTCCCAAGGATCCCAAAAGGTTCGTGTGTAGGCTGCTGTATAAAAACTCCGAACCATTTCATTCCAGTCAAAATCTCGAGTTATGTAGTGCTCAATATCTATTTCACCGACGCCTTCGCGTGCTCTCGTGCATTTTGATCGCATGCGTTGGCGGGATATAACTAGGCTAGAACTCCTTTTCATAAATAATTGCGCAACATTACGTCATCATTGGAAAACACAACTTTCTGTATTCCTTGTTAAAACTTCAATATATGGTGCATTTTTTAAAGCGCATTGTTTATCAGGAAAGATGTGCGAGTTATTTAAATGTATTCAAAAACTTTAGCCTCTTCATGAAAACGAGGCCTTGGATTTTAATCGAATATAAATAAGGGTTTAACGATGAAATTATTGGCTCATAAAAGCTGTTTGATTTGGGTTAAAATTTGAATTTTTTGCTATAAGAAAATTAAATCTAACTTATAGTTATTTATGAAGAGGTCTATATTTAGGGATTTGATGATTTGACTGTTTTTGGTGATAACATTCTCAAAATGATTAATTATTACAATCATTAAAAATTATTAATAGTTTATTGCAGATATATAGCAGATATAAATTAAAGTTAAAAAAAAATTAATTCAACTGTCTAAAAAACAGAAGAAAACTGAGTAATAGGAATTAAAAATAACAATATAAAAGCAAATTTTATACTTGCAATAAATGTTGATACATTTTAGCCTTTTCCTAAAGGCACTTAATGATACGGCACTTTTTACACGCTCTTGAAGATGATTCCAAGCTAAGGTTACCCTAAAATCAAATGAATCTATTTCTAAAGCGGATTTACTTTACATCTTGGAATAACAAAGGTCGTACCAAATCTGAGGGAGTAGTTTGTAATTTTCGTTTGAAATGTATGTTGTATGATTGGTGGGTTTAGCACATTTAATCAGTTGTATACCTCAACAAACGCAAAGCAAATGTTTTGGATGGATATTAAGAGAATTTGTTCTTTTCAGGGGGTTTTCAAAGGGAAATCTAAAATTGTATATTCCTGCACTTCCCTGCAGAACTGATCACTCGTGGCAGGGTTACGGGTATGGCTATACGCGCTTGTGCGGTGAATCGTGAAAGGCAGTCATTTAGTACCATACTGGTTTATAAATAGCATTGTGACTGTTTCGGGAGAAAAGAAATATATGTTTAAAAGGTGAGATTCCTTGAGCATTACACATACAAGGGAATATATGTTGTTTTCTTTATCGTTTGTTTTTTAAACAGAATTAATCGTCTCAAACATTTGGCTGTCGTATATTTCAAGTGTTTATATCTAAATATTTGAACTACATTAAGAATGTAGACGGGATTAACAATCCTGATGTTGCCATGTTCCAAGATATTTGTTTAACGAAGCCTAACTCACTTGATCATGGCTCATATTTCCAGATAAACTTTAAAGTGGTCTCTAGGTTCGGCCAAAAGACTATATTTCTAAGTGTGTGGTATTGAGATACAACGCACGCTTCCAAGCAGGAAAATGTTCCGCTGCACGCATTATTAATTACTGATCAACAAAAAAGCATAGCAAAATAAATAAATAAATTCAACTTTTTACAAAACGGGAATTTTAGCTAATTTCTGGAGAACCATCCGGCCATGTCCTGTGATCTATGTATTCTCGGGTGGGAACTTTCAAAGCCAATTAATTAATTATCAACTAAACATGTTGACAGTCACCTGTCAAAACTGAAGAGGAAGATGTCTTAGCCTCTTCGAGTGGATATAGATTTTTATATAGATTTTCTATTATTATTTGTTTTTAAAACGACTGTCATAGTCTAGGTAAACTATTAACGTTTATTATCAAAATAAATCAAATTACAAATCACTAAATTCCTATCTTAATTCTAATTCGAATCTTAATATTTATTTTATATTTCATCGCGTTGAAGGATAGCTTTTCCAGGAAGTTCCCAGTACGTCGGGTAAATTTATAAGAAATAAAATCAAAGAATAAAATGAACAAAACATTTTGTCACATTTTGAAATTTTGCCATAAAACAGATTGAAAATTGAGGCTGAAATTAACAAAAAATACGAAATCGTATCCAATTAAAATACATTAGATTTTCAGTCACCTACACATAACATCGTATTTGCTCTAACAAACACTCTAGGCGTTTTTAACGGACGAGCGTTTAATAATGGGGGCGTCTATTAACCTTTTAAAAACTTGGTGAGTAAAACAATGTTTTTTATATAATTTCTAACTTTAACCACTTTTAATTTAAATGCAGCCAATCAACTTTCATATTTTGGAAGAACCAATCATTATAAGTAATTTTCATGGGCATGTAACATATCACAGAAGTTTACATAAATGCTCGAATAAATTTTGAAAATATTTTTGGTCTGACTTGGAATTGCTTAAGGCATTGAATCTCTTCGATGTCTCGAAAGAGGTATTTGATAGAAGCTCCATGCTGCAAAACCAGTTTCATAGAGTTTGTATAAGCAAAACTCCGATGGCAAAATATATTATCAGTATGCCAAATTACGTCTTCTTACTGTAGTTCATTTTTATCTCTTCTCATAATAAGCAGGTAGTCTTCCATCAAAATATAAGTCATGGCAATTCCAGTGCGTTATCTTAAAAGACTTCACTACATTTAGAAAACCTCATTTAGATGAAGCATACCTTTTATATTTGTAAATTGTTGTGTCATTACTACCAGGTAAATATTCTATGCTAAAAAATAGGTATAGGTATATATATATATTAAAACTTGTGTGTTTTTATTGTTTCATGTATATTTTCTAACACACCAAGAACTGGTTTCTCTGTATATATGTATACTGCATATATATGTTTTTAAAAAACACTAAAACACATGTGCCAGTAGCGTTTGTTCCTGATAATATTCGAATATTCAATTCAATTTGAAAGGACATAAGTATAAAGGCATTGATAAGTGGAAAAGTGATATACATCCATGGTTCCATGATGTTCCATATAGAAAAGGGAAAAAAAGATTGGGTACGAGATGATTACGGCTGATATATTATTATGGGTGTCTCCTGTAGAATGAATTAACCGATCTATCACCATATGTTCAAAAATCAATGTTTAACTGTCTTAATACTTGCTAATACACAGGGCGGGATGCAGCCTATTATGGTGACAATTAAAATATCTTCCTAACATCTTAATAACATATTGTTTTTACTTTTTCCGTTAATAAGTTAATAATTAATTGTTCTTTCTATCTAAGGATGACTCCTCGTGATGAAATGGCGGGGGCGGGATGTTTCCCACTGAAGTTACTGACACTCTTAAGTCCTGGCACCGAGTCATGTAAACAGTTCTTTGAATAAAACAGCAAATATTTCAATATTTAATACTTGCAAATACTTCTGTTTGAACTATCATGAAAAAAATCAATAAATAAAACCAATATGTTTTTGTTTGTGACGTAAACACATACACTTTGTGACGTAAACACATACACTTAATAGATGTTCAGTAATTCCGTTTTAATTCACGAAAAGATGGATTTTGCCAATTAAGAAAAGGCTTTTGTTTGGCATGTTTTTTTTAAGTCTCTTCTCTTCGCAGAGTTAATTTCTAGACCGGAATCCGTGAAACCAGAAATGCACGAAAGAACATGTGCGAGTGTTTTAAGATAAATTTAACGAATTTAGAAAAGGGATCTGTTCTTCCTTTAGGCTGGTCCATTTTTCATACTTTATGTCACTCTTATTTGCAGAGACATCAATAGGTAAATAAGCGAAACTAACAAGATGTTCAAAAACATATTCGTAGGATTGCTTGTAACTTAAACGTGATCCCATGTTAGATATTTACCGCTCTCAACCGCAGTATCTAATGTCTAATGTCTAATGTCTAATGTCAACAGCTTCGAAAACAAACAAAAAGCAAAAAACTCATAAACAAATTGAAATAAAAAATTTTTTTATCACGAAACACAACAGAAAACTCAGTTAAGGTAGGCCGGTGGGCAAAAATTTCCAATACCATTACTAACACCATCCCACACACACTGGTGACGATCCCACTGGTGACGGTTAATTCCATTCACAAATTGGACTAAACATTTTGTAGGTGTTTTTATGGAAAATGGAGTTGAAAAATTCCTTATCAATGGTTCTTTGCTTAAAGTCAAACTTGTTAGAAATTGTTGTTTGTTGTGATGCAAAAACTTGTTTTTCAAATAGCTACATGAAATTGTTCATGAAATATACGAAGATGTTAATTTGATGTAAGATTTCGGAAGATCCCAACCAGTCTCACACAAATTCGTGCATGAGTGACATGTAATTCTTAATTTCTCCAGTGAAATATACGTTATGTAGTTTTTATATTATTATTAATATATTATCAAGGCTAAAACTTTTCAGTACTAACAGAGAAGCCAGTAATGAACAATATGTCTATTTTGCTGACCAAATGCGCAAGTGAAAACGCAGCTGTAAATTCGCATTTTTGCGATGTTTTTCATTAAAAAGTTTGTAAAAATGGTGTAATTTAACTCTCCATCGTTGATATTATTTCCGCTCTCCTCTGCTAAATTTAACTGAAAGTTATTTCTCATATAGCTGCTACAATTCTGCTAGAATGAAAAAGGAAAATCTTTTATGTTGCTCTTCTATTCTGTGCCAAATTGGCCAAAATTAGTATTTCACAAGTGACACGAAAGTGTCCATAGATATAAAACGATAAAAGGATTAACTTTTTCAGTTTAATTTTAAGACGCGCGAAACTAAAGTATTTTACTAGTAAATCCACTATGATTATTTAGCACGGCTGGACAGGGCGTCTCACTTGTCTTTTGATTGGTCCCTTTAGGGGAATTTGTGACATCATAATATAAGCAAATCAGTGAAATAAGGACACTCTTCGACGTTTCCCGTGAAAGAAAGACCCTAATATGTATGATACATCCAGGTTGAATGAAGAAATGTAAATGGGGCCTAAAACCGAAAAACTGCCCAAATATTAACTCTGTTATAGAAGATAAACAAAATTAAAAGCTTTTAACCCTTTAATGCATGGGCCCCCGGAAAGGAATCAAATCATTGGTCATTTCTTTGCTATTCTGTTTTTTTTCAGGGGGTTATTTATTGGAAATATAATGTAAAATAAATTTGGTAAAAGCTGATAAGATTCCCTGGTTCCTCATAAAATTTTGTAGTGTGAATACTAACAAGCCTTATTTATACGGAAGAGAGCGGAATTAATATCAGCAATGGAGAGCGAAAATTGCTTTACAACATTTAAAAAAAAGAAAATCAATGGGGGTCGGGACCAGGAAAAACTAGATCCCGCATGTACACCTCTATTATATTGTTTTCTAATTTCTTTTTCATTTTTTAAAACTTTTTGCATAGTGTCCCCAGAGAGGAAGCAAATTATTGGTCATTTCTTTGCTATTTTGCTTTTTCCAGGGGGTTAATTATTGGAAATATAATGTAAACTAAATTTGGTAAAAGCTGATAAGACCCCCTGGTTCCTCATTAAATTATAAAAGTTTCCAATGGGAAGTTTAATATAACCAGGAGGTATGCTTAAGATTACAAAGCAAGGTACTTTTCCTTTACATTTTGAGAAAATACTGTACAATTCAATACATTTTAATTATCATCATATTCTGTGTTTTTACTGAGGATATGAATAACCAACGTACGTTCATGCGTGTATATATTATACTTGCTCACGTGCTTCTGAAAGTGACACTAGTCCCAACCCTAACCCCTAACGATAGTGGGAATTTACGTTTGATTGCATCGAATGATAACGAGAGAAATATCTCTCTATTGTGCTGTATAATAATGTCTTCCCACAATAATTATCTTCAGTATCCCGTAAGCCAAATTACCACTTGACCATGTTTTACCCGCGAGTTGATTTTTTCTTTCTTTGTTCTTTTCCGCGCTGTAATGAAATATTTGAGTAGATTTCTTATTTTGTGTTATTTTCTAGTCAATCTAAGTACAGTAAGGTGTTGCTCGATATTGTCTGTAGTATTGAGATGAATTACTACTATTCTAACTGTACTTTTCACTCTCGAAACTATGACTGAAAATGATTTCGATCAGTGAAAATATTGAACATCAAATACGGAAACGCCACATTCCATAAGAGCGTGTGTGTGAGATCTCAACATTTATTGATACGTTATTTTCCGAATCGGCTATACCAACTCTTAATGGATGGCTGGCGGGAGTCCAACGGAAACGATGATAAAATAGTTTTCCAAACGTGATGAGAAAGTGTCCAACGGAATAAAGATCCTTCATTAGTAAGCGTCGTTCGCATCTTATTATCTTCACTTGCTCAGAGAAAAAGTATACCACATCCTCCAGGATGAAGAAATCTCGCGCGCTTCCCGCTTAGAACTAACCTCACGACAATATATAGTTTATAGAAAGCGGTAATAATTCAAGCTTCCAAAATTTGTTGTTTTAATGTACCATAAAACTTACCAGTATGGATGGAAAAGTAAAGAGCGTCTCTTTTGCTTCAGAGTTGCACCCTTTGTGACGTCATAAAACACACTTATGTGTGTGATATTGACGAAGACGTGTTGTTCTTAATTTGTTGTCACGTTTGTGTCTGTCATCACTTGTTTGTTTGTTTTCTGTTGTTTATTTGATTGCCGTTATTTGTTTGAAGTTTTAAATGCTTTTCGAATTATTCACATTCTTATACTTAATTTCACATTTCGCAAAACAAACAAACAAATCAACATATCCATTGTTCTTGTTCAATTATTTTGACAACTAGAAAAGCATTATATTTCATTAATTTAAGAAATTTCACACGAAGACAAAATAAGAGATTCCTCGTCAACGTCTAACTCAATTTTCATTTTTTGGAAGATAAGCGGCTAAATATAAATATAGTCTAAACCACACAAGTATCAAATGTGTTATCCCGACTTGTACATATTCCTCCGAAGACGGAATATTTTGTTTCACCAGCAACAATGTCTTGAATTAAAGTTTCTAACAACAATCAGCGTGTGCGACAAAACGCTTCGATGTATATCACGTAAAGAACGGTTTCCATTACTCAACTGCGTTTTTTCCCGCGCAGGCGGAGCGAACGTTTTTGCGCATGCTCAATTTTCTTTTTCCCGCTGAGGAAGTTGATAATTTTCAACTTTCTCAGCTCGTGCACTCCGTGCCCGCGGTCAAAAATACCGTTATGGAAATCGGACTTAATGACTTTATACATCCAAATGAACAAAAATACGCATAACTCAACCTCGTACCCAGGGCCCCTTTTTCTTTTTGATATCCGGTGGCAAGATTAGAAGGCCCTGGCATCGTCCGAGTCCACGTGACCAAATACTGCAGATATAGCGGAATATTTTTTTGCTTCGCTTATCTCGCATATGGAAAACAAGCCAGAAGAACAAGGTACCAGAATACGGACCTGCGATGAGGATATACTGTTTGTTTTTCTTCCGCCATCGGTTATATCAAAAAAGGAAGAAAGGCCCTGGGGACGAGGTTGCCCATAACTCGTAAAATCGAACCACCTACAACTCCTCATAGGCAAACAATTTCGAATTATTGTCAGCAACAAGGGAGGATTACAACCATACACACCGTGCCAAAATAACCAAATAGACCTATACAAATGACCAGCAACGTCCATTTACAGGAAGATACGTATATGTAAACTTATTTCCGATTAAGGTGGAAGCTACTTTGCCTCTGAATTGGACTAATTTGGATATTTAGATTATTTTTTTGTCAGTGAATAATATATTCTTTCCGAAATTCCTCATTGAAAACAAATAACAGAGCGTATTCCTAGCCAGGTCACGTGTCAAATGCAACCTCATTCTTGTGTTATGTCAGGTCACGTGTCAAATGCAACCTCGTTCTTGTGTTATGAACACTTTACCCTTTATTGGACCCAACGTTTAAAAGAAAGAGGTATGTCGTAGCTTTCGAATAATGACATGGCTTTCCAAGTCTTTAAAAACTTAACGCTCCTGATGACGATGCTATTTGAGAGGATATTAATTAACAGCATAAAAACGATAGAAAGTTATTTTGATTTGTTTTAATAACATCTCAGATAGTACAGATGGATTACTATAGCAATAATGGTAACTGCAAACGTAAACAAAGTTAACGATAAATTATAACAATAATTTATGGACAAATATAAATGATTTATTTTGTTAAACAAATATCTCGATTCTCTATACGAATTGAATTCTTTAGTCAACCTCGTTCCCAGGTTATTTGTATTAAATATCTCAAGGAACCTCTCCACCTTCAGATTGTTATAAAAAGGGAAAAAGATCATCGGAACGAGGTTGCTCTGAGTAGTTTCAGTGTTAGAAACAGATATATACAAAGCAATTTTTCAGGCATGAAAGTTTAGTATATTGAGAGCTGATACGGTCCTTTATGGTCTCAATCTTCGTGTCATCCCGGCTACCTTTATTTGGAGCAACGTTATCTTGCGAGAAAAACAAAAATGCGAACCTCCTACTTGGTGCGTTTCTCCTTTTCGGTAGGACTTTCACCATCAGTTATTTTAAAAAACGAATAAAAGACCCTGGGAACGAGGTTGAAAACACGTCAGTCTTTTTGGTCTTTCCGTTGATTTAATTAGTAATAGTACATTTTAAAAATATCACAGTATTCTTTATTTTATAGCACTGTGTAATTTCTGCAGAAACTTTAAAATGTATGTAAAATCTGATTTAGATCTGGAAAAACGGACCTATGATGAGGAAATATGAAATACAATGTTAAATCGGAGAGGGATATTTTAACTTTACCCATCACAACTTCCGGGCAATATATTCCCGTTGTCCCCTAAACAGTTAGTACATGACAATACCTGTAAAGACTTGGTAAATGGTCGATGCTTCATGCCATTTATACACTTCTCTTATTGTCTTACATTTCCGGTCACCGTAAACAATTATTAAGGATGCGGAATATCAGATAAAATAAATAAAAACGGTTTAAAATAATAATATATATTTACATTGGCGTTTGTTTAAATTACCAAAGGAAATAAGCAAATAAATCATTATTCCTTCCATAAGCTATCTAATAAATCCGTTTTCCTTTCCAAACAACAAATAAAATAGTTTCATTGTTTACTATATGTTCGCCTTAAAGGCGCTACAAGTTGATTGTTAAACAAATTCTCCCAAATGATTGATCATTTCTTTGCTATTTTTCTTTTTCCCGGGGGTTGATTATTGGAAATACGATGTTAAATAAGTTTGGTAAAAGCTGATAAGAACCCCCTTGGTTCCTCATAAAATTCTAAAGGTTTCCAATCGGAAGTTTAATATAACCAGGAGGTAAGCTTACGCATTAAAGGGTTAAACAAGTAAACATTTCCAGAAATTCAAAATAAATATTCAATTTCTTTTTATGAGAAGATAAAACATGGTACAAATATTATCTAAAAACATGTCTTTGTTGAAAATTGTATCTACGATAAGTAGAAAGGTTGCTTGGCTAGTTTATACACTCAGTCAAAGCTCTCTAAATAATTACGTAATCACCCTAAGCCTCATTTCCATGGTGCGCTAAAATTAATGCTGCGCGAATTTACCTGCACTTAAGGTAGTTATTTCACGTCGACGTAATTGTTTTGATCCTGAGATGTCGAGTTGTAATTGTTTTGATCCTGTTATGTCAAGTTGTACGTCGACTGTATGTTATTGGAAGTACGCTTGCGAACATGACATTTAACCTTAAGTTTTAAATTCCATTTTCATTGCGAATTTCCCATTTATCCACTGGACATATTTTTCAAACTGCCCC
>JANTOQ010259920.1:0-13316 GCA_027564595.1 Bythotiara depressa | reverse complement strand
TGAGAGTAAGCTGTTTTTCTGTTTGTAACTATAGTAACAAATCAAACTCTATGTTGTTTATGAGAGTAAGCTGTTTTTCTGTTTGTAACTATAGTAACAGATCAAACCCTATGTTGTTTATGAGAGTAAGCTGTTTTTCTGTTTGTAACTTAAACTTGACATTTACTAATATTCATTCTTCTTCTTTAGATTCCAAACCACATAATATGGCTGATATTTTTTTATGCGTTTTTTCATAGTTTTTTAAATATTGTATCTGAATTGATCTATTTCGCTGACCGGACATTTTACAAAGACTGGTGGTAAGTCAGGTTTTTTAAAGCTTGGTTAGGTAGTTAATTAGACTGAATTTCTATGTTCAAAATGTGTTTATACTATAACCTTAGTGATGATCATTATGAAATATAACTTTAGCAAAGTATTGAATAACAGATCAATGATAATAAAAAATACTTTAAATGAAAACATCACTTCCTGCTCATTAAGAAAACAAGAATTAGATTATATGTTAGTTATATAATATTTTTTATATTAGTTATATAATTTTTATTATTATTTATTTACATTATTCTTTCCTATATTTATACAGGATAGCTATTCAATAAATTTGATACTAACCTTAAATGGTTGGAGATACTTTTTGATGTTGGTAAGCCTAAGCTAGGTAGTCTATTGGGGGAGGATGGGGGCTTTTAGTGGGCAGTACACCTCACCTATGGCCCTACCAGGCTTAAAAAAGTTGAATGGGTTTCTACTTTTTTTGAGTGATACTTTTCAACAGCCAATCAGATTGCAGGAAAAAGACACTCCACGTGGACTACTATGCTTCATGGAAATTCGCCTTTACTCTGAGGATATATGCTTGGCTCTACTAGTGATTTTTGACCCCATTTTTATGTAGGTATAACTATAATTTCCTTGTAAGTCTCCTGAGAGTACATTATCTTCTTGGCTTGTTGCTGAGCACTCATAGCAGGTGAAGACCACTTCCCTTTCCTTTATGGGATAGCATGTAAATTTGAATAATAATAATAAACTTCTATTAAACTTAAATTGTTTTGATTTTCTTTGTAGGTGTATTCACAAAAATATTATTGGTGTGGTTACCTCTTCAGGAGGATTACAATTAAAAAAAAGGAATATATTTTTTATTTGTTTATTAAGTGTCTACAAAATGTCTTTTTTTCACTTTTTGTTTAGGAATGCCCCGAACCTTGCCTATTTCTGGCAGAATTGGAATATACCGATACATAGATGGGCAAAAAGGTAACAAATTTGAACATATATTAAAGGTGCTATCCCTGAAATCCTTTTATTCGTGTAATGTAAACTTACATTATTCTGTAGAGTATACAACATAGTGTTGGTCTCTTATTTGCAGCATATTGCGTCATTTTGGATTTTAAAAGGCTCAATGTTTGATTATGTTTCCATTGATACCATCTGTGCTTAGCATAATGATGTTTTAAATTGACACACAATAAAAGCACTTTTAAATTTCATAAACTATTTTGTTTTTTTCTTGTCATCTTCTTATAAATTAAGCCAAAAGTACAAGCTGTCAAGCCACCAAATACAAGCCGATAAGCCACTGCGGTTAAACTTGACGAAGACAAGCAATTACTGTGGGTCTCAGGAAATTAAAATCAGAAATTCTTTTTTTCAAATTCTCAAGATAGTCGTCGCTGCCATAGCACGTGAAACTTGGCACTCTTTTGCAGCTTTATATACTTCTAAGGGCCAACTTTGAAATATAAGGGATAGCACCTTTAAGTAGTTTGTAGGATGAACTATCAAGGGGATCATCGTTCAGACTGGTTTTTTCTTTATTGTGTATTGTACTCAGGCTAGTTTCTTGTTTATGGCATGTTATATTCACTAATTGTATTTTTACAAGAAACAGAATAATTGATATTCGGTTTTATAAAAAGGAAATAAATATTTTTTACAAAAACCTTAATTTAACAAATGATACTGACAATCAATTAAAAGTTTTGGAGAACAATGAAACCATTTTTTGCTGATTAAGGACCAAGATATCATAATATTACTCTCGTAAACGAAGGAAACATTTCAGAGGATCTGGAGGTCTCTGAAACTCTGAACTCTTTCTTCAAAAATGCTGTTGAATCTTTAGATATTAGGGAAAATAGGTACTTGTTGACGTCTACTAAAAACATTGTAGACCCTATTGAATTAGCCATAAAAAAAAGTTCGAAACACATCCTAGTATCTTAAATATTAAAGATAAAAGTTGGCCCAACTACTTTTTCTATATTTTCTTTCTCTGAAGTAAGTTTAAATGATGTTGAATATGAAGTAGAACATCTTAATCTGAAGAAAGCAATTACTTTCCATAATATTCCTCCAAAATATTTGAAGCAATCTTCTGAAGTTTGCAGCCCTGTTAAAAAAATATTGTGAATGATTCCATCAGGAATAGCATTTTTCCAGATGACAGGGATATGCAGGTGGTATACTAATGGATCTGTTCAAAGCATTTAATATATGATCGTTCCTTTTAATCGCATGGTTTGTCTCGATTCCTACCAGATCTTTTCCCACTTGAGTATAAATTTAATTCATTTATTTTTTACCCTAAATCATGACTTACTATTAACTTAGTTGTATATATGGTTTCAAAATTTCAGCTCTAAGGTTAGTTACGAGTTATTTAACAAATACGTGGCAAAGAACAATAATCAATACTTCTTTTTATTTCTTGGACAGAATTATTACTTGATGTTCCTCAGGGATCTGTCTTAGGTCCTCTTTTATTTAACATATACATTAATGGTTTATTTGGGATCAATGAAAAAACAGACGTATGCAATTACGCTGATGATACAACATTTCATGCATGTGACCTGGATCTAAATTTTCTCATTATCTCATTCAAAGATTTCTCAGTTTTTATCAGTATGTCAGGAGATTTAGGGATTTTTAAGATATTAATTTATTATGACATAATAGTGCCCGACTCTTGTAACTAAAATTTATTTATTTATTGTTTAGACATGTCTATGAACCAATGGTTCGTAATAATTATTCAAAAGTTCAAGCTAGCTTGTTTGTCTTCTTTCTAAGCGCTTTCTTCCATGAGGTAAGTAGCTTGTTTGTCTTCTTTCTAAGCGCTTTATTCCATGAGGTAAGAATATATAAATTAGATTCTTGATCATCACTAACAATCAATCCTTTTTATATCATTTGTACAATTCAACCCTTCCTTATCACCTGTACAAACCAGTCCCTTGTGTTAGATCACATATAGAAACCAGCCTGTATCATTTCTTTTTAAGGAGCACAATTAATTGATTTGATTTTGTCAAGGGAACAATATAATGTCAAGTCAAGTCAAGTCAAGTCAAGTGCACCTCTAATCCAGATCATCATTTATTGGAACACATTGTTAATTTACCAAAATAGTATTTTCCACTTAACATTTTTCCCCGCGCGGATGGAAATTTGCTCTTGGGAAATGTTACTTCCCGGATGTAATTTTGCTCTTGGGAAATGTTACTTCGCGGATGTAATTTTGCTCTTGGGAAATGTTACTTCACGGATGTAATTTTGCTCGTGGGAAGTGTTACTGCGCGGATGTAATTTTGCTCTTGGGAGATGTTGCTGCGGGAGATGTTGCTGCGTGGAAAAAAATTGAAAAGTGGCCTTAAGGATACACATAACCTTCAGCATAGGGTTGAAGAAAATCATTAATATATTTATTTTCAGGTCATAAAAGTATATATTTTGGAAAACTTAATAAATGGTCTATCTCACTGTCATAATATTATTAATTAATATTTTATTTAAAAGAAGAAATAAATGTTTGAACACCTTTTTTCCTATCAATATTCGAAGAGTGAAAGGGTACAACGGTTTCGTGTTTTCTCGTTGAAAATTATACCATCAGAAAGGTCGTATTCTCAACTCCAAAACTGTGTCTCAGTTTTTTATTTATTTTGAGTTAATGACAAGAAAATCAGAAAAAAGTGTTATACATAAAAATGTTTGAAAAACTCCCTCACTCTTCTTTATTCATTCATATCTCGCGATCTAAACAATTTAAGGAAAAAATGAGACATGATTTTGTAGAGCAAAGATCGCTGTTTCTTACTATGTTGAAAACAACATTTTGCCGATTTTTCCTGGTACCTTTTCACTCTTCAAAGTTAGGGAATACCAGGAAAAAATGTTTCTGAGAAACAGCGTTTTAAAGTTTATTCCGGGTTAATAATCTCAAAACAAAGAAATTATTAAAATTGCAGCTGTTTACGTCTCATCAGGCGGGTTTGTTTACTCATCTTTTGGAAAAAATGTTCGTTACCATAGTAACAGTAAATACAGACGTTAAGAAGATTAATCTCTCTCTTGCCAACATTTTTTTTAAAACTTTTATTTCGGTGCTTTTCTGGTGAAAAATTTATACATCTAGTTTAAAATAAATATTCTACGCAAAATAAGCTTTTAAATGATATAAAATTTTCATTTTGGCAAAAATATCGATTAAAGGTTATGTGTATTCTTAAAGGAGTGGTGCCATGGATTTCACACTTCCAAATTTCAACAAAAATGGATTCAGCACGCATGAATTAGCCTAGAAAACGTATTCTGTGAAAATAAAACCTTCATAGACCCCTAAAATTAATGTTAACGTTTGGGTTTTATGCTGTTGAAAGATGTGGTTTTGAATTACGAGCTTTAGACAATAATTCATGTGACATCATTGATGACAAACTTCATTCATGAACAGTTGATGTAAACCACATGTTATTAGTGATAAATTGATATACATTTTAGTTTTTGGAGAGTAAATTATTTATAGGTAAAATAAGATAAATGCACCATGATTTAATTTTCTGCCGTGGATTGCAAAAGCATTCAAGCAGCAAGAATCCCTAAATTTACTTGGAAACAAAATGATGAAATTTTTTTATTATTTGGAATAATGGTTCTTCTGTTGGGATTAGATCCTCAGGAGCTGGTGAAATTTTTTTTTCGATGTCATGTTATTATATACCGTTGGAACGAAAATTTTGTTCAGAAAATTTTGTTCAGAAATCAGATATAATAGTCAATGCCAGGGGGCTACCCTAGTCCTGAACCGCCCCCAAAAGCCTTGGCTGAGTAGGGTTAAACCAAGTTACTACATGATATAAAGGTCAGCAACATCTAAGTTTTTATTGATAAACAGAAAAGTATAACTGCAATGAAAGTCACCAAACGGTCAATATATGCAACAAAAATCACAATCAAATATACAAAAACAATACCTCTTATGCATGCTTTTTATAAGCATGTTTGGGCTAAATTGTTACAAATTATATAGACGACAAAAGACATACCTTCAAGGAGGACCCAAGATTTCCCACTTCTTCTGGTGGGAATTTGAAATCGGTGTTAATGAATTACAAAGGAAATTGAGCAAGTGCTATTCGAAAAACTTATACATCAAATTGGTGCACACGCGCTAACTATTCATATCAATTTTGCCCATTAGGAAACATGTTTTAAATAAACCACTCCGTATTATACCACATGTAGAAACCAGCCCAAATTTTGGAAGATCGAACTCATTCCCACCCTCGCCGTTATCTTTCATCCTACTTGAAACTTGATATTCAACTAAACGATTTTTTCTTTACTTTAGTTTTTAATTAGTGTTCCACTGCGCATGATTAAGCCGTGGGCGTTCACCTCGATGCTCATGCAAGTACCGCTGGCCATTATCACTTCGTACATGAGGAACCCGTGGGGCAACATCGTGATGTGGCTCTCACTAATTATTGGTCAACCGCTGGCCATCATGATGTATTACCACGACTTCCTAGCAGAGAATTCAGTGTTAACTTGATAGTTGTAAGTCACGAAATTTCTTTCAAACACATGGAGAAGAATTTGTTCCTTTTGATGTGTAACCGTCCAAAGAAGACTGAACACTGCAACATATGAGACGGAATTGTATTTACATGTTGTAATGCATGAACATTAAATGAACAAGTAAGTTTAATTAGGATTTAACTGATTACTAATAAGCAACTGATAAGGACTTCTTTCATGTTTGTTAATTTGGCAGGTAGTTAATGTGCAACTCCTGAGCGAATACAACTTTTTGTTCAGTTATTTTATTCGTATGTTCGCATTATTATTTTCTGGGAAACCTGTGGCAACGTTTTTCTGGATACGTTTTCATGTTCATGTTGTCAAACTCATTTCATTGCACTCCAACAATTCATTAATATTATTAACCATCGATATGCTGCTCAAGCGTTCTATCACACGTCAGTGACACGTGTTCTAGCACTATCTGTGAGAGTTATTCTTCAGAGGTTTTATGCAGGAAGGTATGTGTATTCGGAGGTGTACAAAAGCGAACTTTTCAACATATAGTAGCAAAATATAGTTTAAAATATCTATAAACACCAACTAAATTTTATGCAAGAAATTATTTTTATGCTTTTATTCTTATTTTACCATATATATTACTAATGATTATAATTGGGAGAAATTACATTTTGTACAAGAATATGTTTTCATTCTTATTAAACGAGACAATTTTAAATTGTTGTTAAACGAGGTACTTTTAAACACGATTTTATATAACATTAGCTAACATTTCTCTTAACACTAACATATTCGTAGATCTCTCTCAAAGTAATATAATGAGGTTTATCAAGAAGAAACCGTGCTTGTATATACCGAGTTTTCATAACTATAGAAAATACACGTCTTGTGTGCATCTGTGTTAGACCAGATTTCGCCGTGCTATTGAGCGCGTGTCTTGAAGTACCGGAAAGACCCGCCCTGGTTAAACTCGTTTATGGTCTGTGCAATATTCTCGATTTTTTTGTCCGAGGTTTCACCAAGTGGTGACTTTCACCAAGTGGTTTAAATTTAAGATGAAATTAAATAGATAATTTTTATTTTGTTTCGTTTCTATTTATCATCTATTTTAATCGTAACCTTTAACAATAAACAATTGTTTTTTTTTTACTAAAGTTAAGTCGTGTTTTTTCGCTGCTGTAAAAAAACCTCCTGTAGAAGAAAGTTTTTCAAAACAAACAAAATTATTTTGATTAAACTTTTCACAGTTCTACGTAGACGGGATTGGTTATGTAAAGGGTTTATTACATTTTGCTTTGAATTTTTATGATTTTATTTTGGCTATTGACTAATACAACAGTCTCGTCTTTGCTGATTTCAACGAATCTGAAAGTTATAAGCAGGGTGGCCACTCCAACTGGAAAACCTGGAATAAACTGGAACTTTTTTCCCACCTGGAATTTCTTTTTTAGATAAAAATAACCTGGAACTTTTTTTACTGATGAATATTTTCTATAATATATTGGAAAACACCTGGAATTTTGTTTTTAAATTTGAGTGGCCATCCTCTCTATAAATCCTAAAATGGTAGCTTTGGAAGCTAATATTTCGCTGGCGGGAAAACAATGAGCTAATCTAGTTGCGCATTAGTATGGCGGGAAAACAGATCTTCCTTTGTGATGTATGCTTAGAAATGTTTAGGCTAGTCTTCTTTAAAAAAAATTTCAATGTGTTAATTGGCTTATATTTGTAAAAAAATTGGTTCTATGATACATTTGGTGATCGTGCCCATTTTTCGTCCACCGCAAATTTGCCTATTTCTTCCGTTTTTGTTGCTGCAAATGCAAAGTTAAATTACTAAAAGTGTTGAAATTGTCCCTGCATTATTTAAAACATTGGTAAGTTTGTCAGTCTAAAAAGTTTTTACACCAAAAACTATTATTGTTTTATTTTTATTTTGGGAATTTACGCAGATTTCGGGCCAGGTAGTATCCAGGTAGTAGTATGTTATATTGAAGGCCTGTTTATTCCTATCTTATTATTTTATCGTGTTTACAGAATTAAAAAAATTTCTATTTATTAAATGTTGTGACCAGATTTGTGCAGGCGCATATGTCTCTTTAGGCTTTGTTGTTATTGTCAATGTAAACAAACAAGCAGAAATATATTTTTATCTATGGAAAACGGAAACTTCCGCCATCTTTCTTTTCATGAAAATATGGCTAGCTAGCGTCTGTTGTTTCCAAAAGCTACCATTTTAAGATTTCTAAACTCCCCGATTCACTGACATCAGCAAAAAAACGAGACCGGAGAAAGTTGTATTTATGGCGGTGAAGTAAACAGATATTTATGAATTACGTAAATACTGTCAATAAATTTGAACTTTTTGTTTACGTTTTGAAAACATTCAAATATAGTTATTTTTAGCTTTTAAACTCTACTTTTAAACACTACTTCATAAACCAACACTTTCCCCTATCTAGATTTAGGAGATCGTCATATTCTAAAGCAGCGTTAGTTAAAAAAGATATTCCCTTCCACTCGTCTGCTATCGTCATCCTTTACAACACGGACAACCTTTCAGACAAATCATTGGACAGTCCCTAGACGAACTTAAGTTCGGGATGGTCTGTACGCAGGCTAGTGAAGCGAATGTATGGATATTTTCCTGTTTACCATCTTGCGTGAAATCTTTGTTTTGTGCTTGGGAGAAAGAATTCTTTCAGCTTGATAGCAAACCTAAGCAAAGTAAATTTTATGGCGGCAGAGATTATGAAAATCTCTTTAAGCTAATATTTTATAATAATGGAGATATGTACATGTGTTTGTTATTGAGATAAATAAAAATAGTGGAGATATGTACATGTGTTTGTTATGGAGATACATAAAAATGAAGTGTAGCTTTATGTATAAAAAGAAAAATATCACTTAGGATACCATCATACTGTGCTGCGAAATAGAAGCAATACAGTAGAATCTTTGTGTTTAGGGCAGTACCCTTGATGATTTTCAACGTCTCTCTCCGTCGTAGAGTTGCTTAAGTTCGGTAACAAGAAGTTCGTACACATTTTTATATTTCAATACTATAGAAGAACATGCTGTGAAATATTGCACACACCAACAAACTAAACCACGTTTACTACTTTGTGTACTTAAAGCAATTCTTAATCATATCAGCCAGCTAGTGCATTTTAATCCCATTTGTGGGCAGCATAGTGAATGCAACATTTTCCAAGGACGAAGGTTTGTTGGTAGGGTAGTATATGACCAGTTAGACAAATTCTTACACCATTTTATTTTATTTAAAAAATTTAAATCTGTCTTTATTTGTACCGCAACAACGAACAGTTCACCGTTGCATCATATTTTTCTTATATTTCATATCAAATATAAAAATCCGTTCATTACACGGGAGTTTTGTTTGATCTGTATTAATTGTAGTGTATACACGGGTAGTTTGGTAACATACCTTAAAATCTTTTTTATCCATACTATACAGTGGCTATTATGTTTTTAGAACTTCAATCATTCGAAATATTGTTTAGTGCAAGTAAATTTTAGTGTCAAAACTACAAATAAACCCAGCAACTAGAAAAGTAATAACCCTTTCTTTCCAGAAACTTCTGACAGACAACTCCAAGCAAGCAAGACCCAAATATTTTCTTGATTATCCAGGCTAATTTTTAAGAAATGTTTGGCTAGGTTGCCATTGTGTTTGCAGTTTTCTGTTATGATATAATTATTTACTAGTAAAAATATTTATTTTTGCAGTGAAAAGAGAAAAAACTAGAAATTTTATATTAAAGACGTATGCGAAAAAACTAAAAAATTTGTATTAAAGACGTATGGGAATCACTCTAAGTGCTTGTCCGTTAGCCAATCATGCTGTAGTCAGCTATTTGTAAATTTGTCTCTCGGATATAGTACGAATGTAGCAATCCCACGCGTCTTAGGCATATAATGTGAAATATTTCTTTCAGAAAATAATGAATGTTTTGTTTATTTCTTTTCTTTTCTTCATACCAGTTAAGCGAATAAATAAATAGATTGAAACAAGGATGCACAGGGAGGGGAGTGAGTATTTTCCAATGTTACCCAGGGTTGTTTTGAACCTTGACGACCTTGGAAAGCCTCATTAATTCATTCACCTCTTTCAAGAATGGAACAATTTTGATGCAAGAGCCAACAACTGAACAACCACTGACCTTTAAGTTATGTCGCAGAAGTAAATTGAAAATGTTTAAATTATCCCTCTTTCTCATTGTTTCTCTTTTATTTTACACAATTCTGGTACATTTTGACAAGATTCAACATGCGAGGATAGTTTGGATAATGGCTCTAAATCCTCACATGCACCACAAAATAATGAAGATAGTTCAAAAGTTCAAATAAAGATATTTTATCAAGTATTAGGTTAAAAAATGTTAATAGATTATTGATAGGCAATCTGAATATTAATTCTGTTGCAGGAAAATTTGACCAATTGAAAGTCTTAGTTCAAGGGAAACTTGATATTTTGGTTAAAACCGAAACAAAGTTAGATCCAAGTTTCCCTAAGGGGCAGTTTTTGATTGAAGGTTTTTCAGAGCCATATCGATTGGATAGAAACAGACATGGGGGAGGTGTTTTAATCTATGTACGGGAAGATATCCCTAGTAAAGAGCTATGAAAACACTCTCTTCCTGGTGATATTGAAGGTATTTTTGTGGAACTCAACTTAAGAAAAGTAAAATGGTTACTTTTTGGTTCCTATCACCCACCAAGTCAACCTGATAATTACTATTTTGCAAATGTTACAAATGCCCTAGATATTTATTGTCAAACCTATAATAAGTTTTTATTAATATGCGATTTTAATGCAGAGGGTTCAGAGCCATATCTCTTGATTTTTATATGAGCATAACTCAAAGAACTTAGTTAAGAATAAGACATGTTTCAAAAGCTTTGAAAACCCTAGTTGTATTAATCTTTTTCCTACAAATAGTCCTTTAAGCTTTCAAAATACAGTAACTATGTCAACAGGGTTATCAGATTGCCATAGAATGGTGATTACTGTTTTAAAATCAACTTTTGCAAAGAAAAGACCAAAATAAAGTATGTACAGAGACTACAAATACTTTAATGCAGACTCTTTTTAAAATGATCTAAGAGTAGCATTGTGTAATGAAGGGGATGTAATGCATCATTCTGCTTTATTTGAGAAAATATTTTTACAAGTCTTGGATAAACATTGTCCTCTAAGAAAAAAGTTAATAAGAGCCAATCATGCTCTTTATATAACAAAGACTGTACGAAAAGCTATTATGAGGAGATCACAGTTATCATGCTCCCTATATAACAAAGACTGTACGAAAAGCTATTATGAGGAGATCACAGTTAGAAAGTAAGTTTCTTACGCAAAGACACCTGAGAGTCATCAAATATATACTAAATAAAGAAATTACTGCAGTAGATTGTACAAAAAGGAAAGAAGGAAATACTATAGCAATTTGAATATTAATAAAATAACTGACAACAAGCTATTCTGGAAAACAGTTCAGTCCCTTTTATTTGACAAAGGAACTAGGTTTGTAAACATTAATCTTGTTGATAAAGAGAATATTATATCTAATGACAGAGATGTTGCAGAGACTCGAAATAAAATTTTTGAAAACGACGTTAAATCTCTGGACATAAAAGAAAATCAGTATATTTTATCAAATACTGGTGAGTCAACTGACCCTGTTGACATAGCAATAAACAAATTTGAACAACATGCCAGTATTTTAGCAATTAGGGAAAATGTAACATTTGAAAATATGTTCACCTTTTCATCTGTAACGGTCGAAGAGATTCTGCGCGAAATATCTTCTCCTGATAGTAAAAAAGGTGGAACTTTCAAAAATATCCCAACAAAACATTTAAAAGAGACAAGTGGTATTTGTAGTGAGTATTTGCTAAATGTCTGGAATAATGAGATTGTCCAAAACCACTGTTTCCCAGATAATTTAAAATTAGCAGACAACACCCACCTTTAAAAAGGATGATGTAACCATGGCAAAAAAACTACCATCCTGTTAGTGTTTTACCTTGCATATCAAATTTTTTTGAAAGACTACTACAAAAAAAACTTTTGTCTTATGTGGATCAACATCTTTCACCTTATTTGTGTGGTTACAGACGGGGATGTAGTGCTCAACATGCTCTTACACCACTAATAGAACAGTGGAAAGCGTCCTTGGATAAAAAAGGCTTTGCTGGAGCTATTCTTATGGACCTGTCCAAAGCATTTGATACTATCAATCATGAACTCTTAATTGCTAAATTACATGCTTATGGTATACATAAAGACTCTTTGAAAATACTTTTAAACTACTTAAGTAACCGTTGGCAAAGAACAAAGATAAACACTGTATTCATGGCGTTCCACAGGGTTCAGTACTAGGACCTATTTGTTCAATATATACATAAATGATCTGTTTTTTATTCTAAAGGAAACAGACGTGTAATTTTATTGATGACACAACAACCTCATGCTTGTGACGGGAACTTGGAGCAAGTTTTGATTAGGTTGGAACATGATTCAGCAGTAGCTATTTGTTGGTTTGAAAGCAATTATATGAAACTAGACACAGACAAATGTCATCTCTTAGTCTCTGGTAATAAAAATGAACATATTTGGGCAAAAGTAGGCAATGATAACATTTGGGAAAGTAACAACCGTGAAATTATTAGGTATCGCAATTGATAATCAACAAAAATTTAATGAATATATGCACGAAAGCCAACAGAAACCTATCTGCGTTACCAGATGAGCAGTTTTTTAAGTTTAGATAAAAAAAAAGAATTATTTTTAAAGCATTATTTGAGTCTCAATTCAAGTATTGACCATTAGTCTGGATGTTCCATGGCAGAGAAGTAAATCAAATAATTAATCGTCTTCATGAAAGAGCCCTAAAGGCTTGTGTATAATGACTATAGATCTACCTTCGAACATTTACTAGAAAAGGATAGATCTTGCACAGTTCGTCATTCTAATCTACATTTTTTTCTCTCAATAGAATTGTGTAAAGTAGTCAACAGTCTAACTACAAACATTTTTTCTGATATATTTCTCCGTAACATTCGAGTGGTCAGCCTACATTCACAGAATGATTTTGACTTGCTCTTCCTCGAATTAGGACTGAATCTTGTGGAAAGGGCGCATTGCGTTATTTGGGACCATTAATCTGGAATATTATTCCATCAGAAATAAAAAAAACTTATCTTCCTTAAACAAGTTTACAAAACAAGTAACACAGTGGAGGCCTTCAGATTGTCCTTGCAGGTTGTACAAGAACTATATTCCTCAACTTGGATTTATTTAATTGTGAGAAGTATTAGGGGCACGCCAGAGCCAGAGCTTAAGCCTCAACTTTTATCTGCATTTTGCCAAAATTAATTATTTATACCCGTGTCCCACAAGCGATGTGTTAGAGAATATTACGACCTCATAATATCAAGGTCGTTTAACTCAG
>JANTOQ010259808.1:0-23097 GCA_027564595.1 Bythotiara depressa | reverse complement strand
CATGAATAACAGATGACAATGGATAGGTAACTTGTCATGTCATGAATAACAGATGATAATGGATAGGTAACTTGTCATGAGTGACAGATGATAATGAATAGGTAACATGCTATGAGTGACAGATGATAATGGATAGGTAACTTGCTATGAGTGACAGATGATAATGGATAGGTAACTTGTCATGAGTAACAGATAATTACATATATAATAGATAGTTAACATGTTATGAGTAACAGATGACAACAGATAGGTAACTTATCACAAGTAACACATGACCAGGAACATAGCCAACCAATCAATAACAATCCTATACTACCTGTTCAGGAGGGCAACATGGATAATATTGACCAGAAGTTGAAGTTCTTTGAAAACAAATGGTCAATATTTCCTGCAATGCCCAACAAACCAGGTTAATGATTGTTCTAAGCTACATTTTAATTCCAATACTTTCTTGCTTCTGTAGAGAAAGTTAAATATGTCACTAAATGTCTTTAAAATTTGACAAATCTTCCAATAATCTTAAACAATTAAAATAATACTTTTCTTCAAAATTTGGTAACAATTCAAACAAATTCTAAAATTATTTTTAATAAAATATATATGTGCTGCAAGCATTCTTGATTGGGAAGAAATATCCTTTTATCACATAGTTATAAGATCAAATATCATATATTAAAAGGTGAACCTTTATTATGGCTACGCCAAGAGACTGTAACATCATAAATTAGTCATATCAGGCCATATTCAGGGCCATGCAGAAAAATAGCTGTTTCTGGAAGGTTATTCATCGAAAAGCAAAGTAAATAGTGAAGGAACAACGAAACAGGAGTTTCCTTATGTATTTCTTCCTCTGAGAGCAATAGAAGACAAAAATAATTTTCAATTCACTTATGTTTCTAAAAATGTGTTTGTTTTAAAGTTGCCTTGATTTCACATGATACTATCCCTGTAAAAAATATGAACACAATACAAAATAATGTTGGTTTAATTTAACTTTTAATTCTAAGGTCAAGATTAATAATTTATTATTTACAAATATAGAAATATATCAATTCATAAATCACAAAAACAAATCTCAAACATTAATTATTTATATAATAAGAACAAACAACAAAAATAACATAAAATGATATATTAGACAAAATGTTTGTTTTTGAAAGAACCTTGTAAAGAAGATGAATCAAGAAAGTTATAATTACAGAATCAAAGAATGAGACAAGTAAACAAGCAAACCAAACTTCTCAACTTGACCGAAAATGTTAAATAAAAGCATAATCTTCACTATAATTGCTACAATAGTTTTATCAACGACACCGTGTACTGCTATGAGTAATATTTCAGTAGATGTATTCCAAATGGAGAAAATATCAAGACAGAACATAAGATGTAATCAAGATCATACATTTATAAAACAAGGTAACCTTCTTTACATAGTGTTTCTACCAATGCTATGGACAACCAAGAATAATATCTCTATTAATGAACTGATGATGATAGAAACTGTTGAGTATGCAATAAAAGACTCTAAAAATACATTGCAGAACATAATGGACTATGAAGAACTAAATATATCATTTGGTTATGTAATTTATCACACCTATAGAAATGGACATATCTTGGAACACCAGATTCTGGAGACATTAATAAATTTGGAAGAAATCTTCAACACTACTTCATCAAAGCAAAATACTGTATTTACAAAAAATAGTTCATTACAGATTGTGACTAATAACAATGTTTTAAAAGAACAGAACACGTACACTTGTCATTGCAGGAAACAAAAAAGGATAGTGTTAGGATATGCTGGGGATTTCCCTAAAAATGCAATACTAAATGTAGCAAATCTGTTACTCCCTGACAATCACAATCTTGTAAATCTAGCAACAAGTAGTTCTCTCCTCGACACTGCAGTTTACAGCAATTACTTCCATGTATCTGCAACAAAAGCAAGATATGTTGACATGCTTGTTTCTTTAGCGAAATATTTTAACTGGATATACATTGGAATTATTTCTTCACAAAATGCCTTTGGAATGACTGGCAGTGAAATGATCAAGGATAGGTTAGAAGATGTGGGTATATGTATTGGACTAAACAACTTATTTCCAAAGACACCTGGTGGGATATACAGATTAATGAAGTCCATAAAAAACAAACACTATATGCAGGTGATAATCCTTTGGTTGACTGCAAGGGATGGTGTAAAATTTCTTGAAAATGCTAATAAATATCAAATATACAATAAAACATGGATTGCAAGCCCATTGATACAAGATGCAAGATTTTTGTCATTCTTGAAGCAGTTAAATCCTAATCTCATTCATGGGATGTTGTTATTGGACAATGATTTCAGAGAGGAACATAAAAGCAGCGAACATGACCAATTTTCTAAATACTTCTTAAATCTAAGTTGTGAAAATGATACTCATAAACCATGGTTGAAAAAGTTTTGTTTACAAAATAATATTTTGGGGAAACAAATTCTCTTATCAAACTATGAAAAGTTGATAGGCAAGGAGAAGCAAATCATGGCTGAGCAATTACTTCAAACATTGATATCATTTACATATTTCATTGTTGAAGTACTAAAGTCAAACAGAAGGTTATCTTATGAACTTCTTCAAAGGGAAGTAAAAAGAATTTCAAAATCAAGCGCAAATGACAGAATGTATTGGAATTATGGCAAAACATTGCATAACATATCTATGGTTTGGAGTAACACCACTAACACAATGATCACAAAGTTTGCCTACATTTCAGTGAATGCATCCAGTAAACAGTTACACATTCACAATGTTTCAGGCAAGATATGGGCTGGTCAGAGAGAGGAGGTGCCACAATCACAGTGCAGTGGGACATGTGGTTCAGGTATGTATCCAATATATGTCCATGTGAAAGCATGCTGTTGGATTTGTATTCCATGTAGTGATGGTTACTTTAAAAGAATTACAGCCAATAACCAATGTAGCAAATGCCCAAATAAAACAGAATCAAACAAAAGAAAAACAACATGTTTGACATATAGGCAAGTTTCTGTAGAATATCTGAGTAACGACAGCTACATTTTGTATGGCTTCATTATATTTGGTGTTATGACCACAATGGTTATTGCAATCACTTTTCATCACAACATCAACACACCGATGGTACGGTCAACAAATATTCCTCTGACATTCACACAACTAACAGCACACGGACTTCTATTCTTCTCCTTGATATTATTTGTGAAGCCACATATTATTAACTGCTACCTAACCCCAGCCATAACGGGGTTCCTGTTTATTCTCATAATTGCAGTTCTGTATGTGAAGACACAATATTTGGTTGTTATATTTCGAACTCAAAGAAAGATTTCAGTGAAAAGAGTGGCAAAAACCAAAGCAGTACAAGTAGCTAGCATTTTACTGCTTCTTAGTGTTCAATTAACTATATTTGGGCTGCAGTTACATATTAGTCCAATGACACTTGTAGAAAAGCAAAACAAAGAAGAGATGATAATTGAAACGTTATGTGACAACTTCTATTTCTTCCTCACACAAATGATATATGTTATTTTCTTGACAATTGTATGTACTGTTCAAGCTTATAGAGTGAGAAAATTACCAGCAAATTATAATGAAGCTAAAACAATTATGCATGGTGCATTTTCTATAACCATGCACATATTGCTTGCTTGTGTGTTCAATTTTAATCAACAGACTGTATCGGGTGCATTTTTTGCAAATACTTTGTGTATGTTCTCAGCTAATTTTGCAGCAATGATCATTGTGTTTGGGTACAAAGTGTGGGTGATATTGTTTCAACCACAACAAAATAATCGAAGGGTGTTTCGGCAGGAAGCAATGGAGAATGTAAGAAGACAAGTTTCAAAACAATTATATACACTGAATGTGTGACAAATATATCAATTATATCCGGAATAAGTGTGAGCACAACTTATATAGAGATGATTAGCAATATTAAAGAAAAGAAAAATGAATACACTTTCTTACGTGTACAAGTAGGATGTATCTAAGCTATGGTTTACAGGAAATCTCAAACTAGTTTGAGTCCATGTAGGTGTGGGAATTCATTCATAAAAGACTGCAGCCTTCTTTCTGTACATGACTGGTATGCGTTTCATAAAATTGGTGTTAATTTAACATAAAACAATCATACCCCGATGCATTGATTGGTTACTTTTTGTAACAAACCTTGGAATGAAATTCAAATGTAAACATAACTATCAAGTAATTTGAAATCTTTAATTTGATTTGTTTGCATAATTTTGAGAATTTGAGAAATTTAGATTGTTTTGTTCTACCATCAAGAATGTGACATAATTGTGTTTATGAAGCAGATAATACTGTTATGAGGGAGATTATGAAGGAGATAATTATGTTTATGAAGGAGTTAAGAAGGTTGTATATTTTTTAACAAGTTCATTTCTCAAACATATCTTCAAAGAAACTCCAAAACTCCTTACTTTTCTATTAATGTTAATTCTAGTAGGGTTAATGTCTTTGTACTGAAGTAAAAAATGCACGAATCTACAAGTACCAGGGGGAATTTCTACAGAATCTATTTATAGTATCAGTTATTAACTCTTTCATTTTCATTTCATTTAAATCATGTTGTAGCATACTAATCATGTTGTAGCATACTAAACCCAGGGTGCAACAAATAGGTGTATGTGCGTACGTATGCTTGTTCAAATATATTTGCAATAAATTGTATGAAGACACAGATTGCACCAGTGTGTATAGAACTTAAGGTCTGGAACATTTGATGTACCCAACTTGCATCTTTGTTTGTACACAAATACTTATATTCTCTCAATTGTCCATCTTTGTTTTATTCTGAAATTTTTTATTTTATTTACTACAATTCTACAGAACAGTTTAGATAGCATTTAAGACTTTCTTTTAACAAGTGAGACATTCATTCCCATTGGTACTGTGTACTGATGTACTGATTGTTTTGTTGACGTTAATGCAAGAAAAGAAAGAAAGAAAGTTTGTAACCTAGAATTCATTCTCTTTTTAACACGAGGGGAGCTTCATTTCCCATCATAATAGATGTGCAGGCATAAGCATCGGAATGCAGCTAATAATATGTACTTTGTATTATTTTGAGCTGTAAGTGCTACATACGTTAGTCATTTAAAGATTGTAAGTAAGCGTACTACCCTAAATTCTTTTTTGTTGCACCCTGAAACCATGTTGTAGCATACTAAATCATGTTGTAGCATACTAAAGCATGCTGTAGCTTGAGTAATTGTTATCTGTCTAGGAATGTGTTTATGCAAAAAAAGGAATAATTTAATTTCATGACTAATTAGAAAACTTTCAACTTAAAAATGAACCAACATTTGAAAAAATGACAAGTCATGAATAATTTGATTTTGGAAGATAAAAAATTCTGGAATAAAACTGATATTACAAAATGTGAAATTTGTGATAAATCTAATTTTGACCAAACCATTCCATTATTTGTCATATTTATTTGCCATAATCAGTAAAATGAATGTTATATGAAAACACTTATCTCTCTACATGACTTACTAGGCTATTACACTTATAACTTACCCAGCTTATATATTGTACATTGAGAATCATTAGGATCAGGTATAAATCTTGATAACATTCACAGATGCTGACACAGAAACATTTTTATAACAAGTTTTTAACTGGATTCTTTAAAACATTTTTCAAAAACAAGATAAGTTCTTACATCGCAATTGCACAATTTAGTGATTATATTTCCGCAATGCACTCACTTACCATGGATACATTTGGCTGCTTGAAGAGCATGAAAAATATCTTTAGTTCAGCTGCATTAATCTGATACGATGTTAAGTGTACTATGATCTTCCCTATGATATCATGAGTTTCTGAAATTAAAAATGCAAGAGGTACATTAATTACTAAATAAAACCAGCACATATTTTGTACACATTTAAATCTGAAGCTTCGTTTCCTAAAACATGCAGCAGGGCCAGATTGAATTAAATTGAAATTTGAATATTATTTATGTTTTGTTTAACAGGTTTTTGTACTTCACATCAACATCATCAGTAATATTGTCACATATTAATTACAATTTTCAAATGTGTTAGTCACATGGTTTTATTGATAATTCACATTTGAATGAGACATACCTTTTGAAAAGCCTTCATCAAAAACAAATTGGAAATCACTGATTAAAACATGTAGCAAACCCTAAAAACATACAAAGAAATAGAAAATCATTTAATTGATAATTTGTAAAAACAACAACAAATCCAGTTTTTCTCTTTATTAAACATTTTTTGTGCCTGTGGCCGCCTGTCACTATTAAATTCTGAAAGTCAGAACTTGACTGTTAGATTTCTTCAATACTAAAATAATCTTTAGCCATAAATCTTTTAAACACTAACAATAACATAAAAGGCTGATTGGCAATAATCAAGGGTAAGAATTAATCTGGATTTACCATATAAGGTTTATTTACTTAGTATGTAATACTATTGAAATTGTGCATGTAGTATTTATAATGCTTTTCATTTTATGTTGGTACTTTCTCTTATGTTACACATTTTGTGCAGTTGGTGTAAAATGGCTGGTAACCTACGGGTTGTATTATCAAGGAATTTATTTGAAAAAACAAAATTTACAATAATTCAATATAAAGACTATTAGAGAACTACTCATAAGAAAAATAATGACAATAATATTAAAATTTACTTGCCTGCTCAGAAAGACACATATTATTTCTTAAAGATGACACCTGGTAGTCAAACAACTCATTGAGAATAGCATTCAAAATGGCTGTCAATTTTTGTTTCTCAAGTGTATCACATTCATTGCTCATTCGTTTAGCTATAAACTGCAGCAGGAATATACACAACCGAGGTAAATTAATTTTCAGATCAGATTGATTTATTGACTTAACATCAGACGATGTTGATGTGGATTTCTTGCGTCGTCCAGAAAGAAAATTAATTGTTCGACGTGACTGATTATCTGAGTTGTCTGATTCCTCATCTGCTTCATACCCTTCTTCTTCAAGAACAACAAAATTTCTTTCTTCTCTTTCTGCATCAATTCCAAGGTCAACAGGAGACTGGAAAAATAATATTTAAATAAATTTAAACAGTCTTTAGATTATTAATATATAATCACTTTCAACAGACACATAATTACTCAAATTGTTCATAAACACATTTTATTATGAATTATACCAATGATTTTAGAATTCATCTAACTTAAATTAACGAGTCAGTGACAAACACTCCATGTATTATAGCATAGCTGAATTTCCCCTTGAAAAACATTGATACATGTAGCACATTGCCATAATGATTAAGGCTTTAATATCTGTTTGCACCAAAAGAAACACAATTTTAAACACATAGAAAAATTGAAACCATGGATAAGTAAAAAGTAACAAAGGATTCTTATTTTTATCCTGCACATGCACTTTGTATGATTTGTGTTGATACACGTTATTTTAATTTTACACACACTCCGCATATAATTTATGTTGATACATATAATATTTTTATTTTGCACACACTCTACGTAAGGTTTGTGTTGAAACACATAATATTTTTACTTTGCATATGCTCCTTGATATGTTGATACAAATATTATTTCGTATGTGGAAATCCAGCCTTAGAATTTTAGCCAAATATAAAAAATGAAATAATTAAACTTGCAAATTATTTAAATCTGTATTTGTTTGACTCACAAGGATGCTAATGGTATTTATATTTACGTTTTAAAATGAAACTCCTAGTGTTAAACTTGTTTTAAACAAATTCTTAAATATTTGAAGATGAAATACACTATCTGTTTCCCTTGATTAGATTATGGAAATAAGTACCAGCTGCTTGGCACATTGCTTGGCATCTTTCAGAACATATATGGATAAATATTTCCATCTGGTACAATTCTGGAGAATTTACCCCTTAAATATTTGAATACTTTGTTTACAATACAACTCCAAGAGAAACATGGTAACCTACTATGTATGTAATTTATTGTATAAATATTTTTAAACACCAACACTTTCCCTTGTATTTTACAAAACAAATCACAGTAACATTAAAGTTAATTTACTTCGTAATAATAATTTACTATATAATATTGATAATTTACAGTAGTTTTTGTTCAACAAAACTGTGAAGTGTGCTCTGTGGGGTTAGCATTAGGTTGAGGGTTTAGAAGTTAGATTCAGTTAAAGCACAATTTGAACATGGAACCATACTAATCATCATCAAATGTTTTTTGACTGTTTCACACAACAACAATCAAATTCATCAAATAATAGGAAAATGTGTTATCACTGACAGACCAAGATTATTCCTTTCCCAAATAAAAACTTAGTTCACTAATTGTACAAAGGTATTTTTCTATTATTCTGAATGGTTTTTGAAAAGCTGTTTACCTTCAGCTCTGAAATAGCATCATCTCTATCAATAAGATCATAATTTGTCAATTTCTTTCTGCAAACAGTTGATGCTTGCAGTATGGTCAGGCAAGCAAGCTCACCACAATCACCAAACAAAACAATATCGTGGAGGAATGAATCTTTTAACTGCTGAATAACCTTTTCATTTGCCTCATCGTCCTGAAATGTATTAAAGTAAAATACAATCAACATCATGGTATTGATTAGATATAACTGAACGTTAAGTAACACCTTAAATCTCAGAGAGATTTGTTAAGTACAACATTAAATCTCAGAGAGGTTTGTTAAAGATCTATGAAAGTCAGTGAACACCAATGATTTAGAATGGCACAGTCAGGTTGGTCCAAGTATAATATTATACTGACTATTCTTAGACAAAATAATATTCAATGAAATAATATTCATTTTATGAGTTCTGCACACAGTATCATTTTCACTTATTCAATAAATAACACTTGTTCTGCTAGTTAAATAAGAATAATGCATTATTAAGTTGTACACACTTGCGAAACACTGCTTATGTTAACAGTAACTATATAAGTTACTTGACAACATAAATTACCAAAACTAAAGCTTGTTATAAATACTCACGATACCAACCTCGTTTTGAATAGGCACTGTATGAAGCAGACAGAGAGGTAACAATGACTTCAACCATGCCAAAAACAGCTTCAAATCTGTATCAAACTTTTCCTGTAACTCTTTTTGATGTGTACCACATTCCTTAATTTCTAAGATTCTTTTCTCAATGTTTACAATGCAACTTTCAAACTTTCTTGTGCACTTGTTATGTAATGATAATTTCTGGAATTCTTCTTGTAAAAGATTGCTCTCTGGATACATGTTTTCGATAGCTGTTAAAACATGCAGCAAGCAAATACACTTGTTGTCCTCTGGTGTTAGAAGTAGTTGGTCAGCTATTTCCAGGAGATTTGATATGGCACTTCTTGAAATTACATCACATTTGAGATCAAAATTACCTTTCTCTTTTATTTTTGACAGTTTTGGATAACTTTCCATTGGATTAAAATGACAAGGATGTGATTTTAACCATGCTAGATACTCAAAAATGGCAACTGCCTTGATTTCAAGTTGTTCATTCTTGCTACTTAAACATAAGAGTTTCAATATTTCCAACCCATTTGATCGGTAAAATGAGATGACAATCTGTTCATTGTTTCTCATATACAACAACATTAATTCCAGGTAACCTTTTAAGATCAGAGTAGATTCAGAAAAAGTGAAAGTAACACCTGGTTTATAGATTTCATGCACAGGGAACATGGCACGAAAATTAGGAAAAATTACTGATGAGAAAAACTCTTTCTGTGTGTAGTGTGATGCTTTTGCAGCTATGTTTTTTAAATGCTTTAGAAGATAAAATTTTATTGTGGAGGTAGATGCATTCAATTGTGACTTATATAGTGCCATAAACGGTAACATTTTACGCTTTCCATCTTCAACATCTCGAGCAGATGAAACTACAGCACCACTGTCTGCACTTTTAGAAGTGCTTCGAATACGTGCAATATGACTCATTGATCTCACTTTGCTCATATCGTCCAGCATTTCACAGTGTGAAGATACAAAATATGAGACCAATGCCAGTGTTTTGTCAAGTATCTGTTCACTGCATTGAGATAACCTACCAAGAACAATGGTATCATTTTTAAAGTATGTATCTTCTTAGATAACAATCAGTACTCAACCTACTAAGTGTTTAAGATACACCTTTAGACTATATATGCAGGATAGTACAGAAACAAGGCTGGATACTGATATCTGAAACTGATATATGAATAGGTAATGTTGAAATCTTGATGAAAACAAATAATTGTGTAGCAACAGTAAAAATCCAAAATGGCAGTTTGTATAATAGAAATATAATAGTTCATAGTGTCAAAACCTTTTCCTCATAAATATGACTCATATTTCAGCAATAGTTCTGTAAATTGTTTTCAAAAGAGAATGAACAACCATATTTCTAGTTCCAAGCATGGAAATTCTGCAAGTATATTTGATAATCATGTCTATCAATGCGTCAAAGAGAACAACTATCTAGAAGAACCATTCTTTAGCATTTTAACTTTTATGGTACTGTCATATGAACTCATTTAATGTGATGACAATCAGTTTCCTGACCAGGAATATTTACAAACACTTTTCTACTAATGTTTACTGGTAATAAACATTCAATCTTATGTTCAACTTTTAAAGTAAATCTTCTCATCCCAAAATACATTTGTGGTAAATAATATAACGTCAAGTTTAGGGAGAAAAATTTATTAAAATGAAATTGTTTTAGCACAATTTTATGTTGTGGATGAAGATTCCTTATATTAAACTTTGTTTTACCAACATTTTGTATTCCATGAATGAACATTTCTTACTGGAAAACATCAAATTTACAGTGATTTTATGCACTGTGGATGACAATTTGTAATGTTAAACTTTTGTTTCACTGTGATATTTTGTACCACAAACAAAAACGGCTTACATAAAACAATTATTTTACCATGATACAAATGAAGATCTCCTACATGAAAACATTGTTATACATGCATTTTATGTACTATGGACAAAGATTTCTTACCCTAGAACTTACATACCAGATATTACATTCCACAAATGAAGATCTCCTACATGAAAACTTATAATTCCTTTTTGTGTACTATGGACAAATGTATTGGAAAGATGGACAAAGAACCTTGTTATATTGTGATTGTATGTGCTACAAACCAAGGTTTCTTACATTAAAACATTTTCTTTAAAAACCAAAATACTTTGAGCTGGAGACAAAAATTTACTTCTTTAAAGTAATTTCCAAGAGGTCTGGAAAGGCCTTTTCCAGTGATGTAGATCCATCAAATGTCAGTTAAATTCAACACTCACATTCACCTTATGTGACAAATATGTACACAATCATAGAATACTAAACTGTCTAACTAAATATGGTAGCAGCTATAAATGCTTGGAACAATCCTTACTAAACACCTTGTCATGTTATGAATTTTGCCTCCATTTTCAACACCCACTCGATATATGAAAAACATTTAATATAATGTGACTTTCAGTGTAATATGAACTGGTATGTTGGAAAACTCTGAATGTAGTTAAAAGTTGCAGGGGTTGACAAATGGATTTCACTTGAAGTAAGTAAACGTAACAATGTGTACTTTAAGCGTACATAATTTTTCAAAGCTGCATATGACAAGACTGATGTTTTTTGTTACCAATAAAGAGAAAAGTGATAAGTGCCACAAACATACTTTTAAACTTGTTTCCTTTTGTATCTAGTGCTACATAAGTGCCGCAAATGTAATTTTCAATGCATTTCCCTTCGTATGTAGTGCTAAGTGCCACAAACATAATTTTTAATACATTTCCCTTCATATCTAGCGTAAAATAAGTTCCGCGAACGAAATATTTAACTCATTTCCCTTAGTATCTAGTGCTAATAAGTGTAAAGAACATAATATGCAATGCATTTCCCTCTGTATCTAGAGTTAAGTGCCGCAAATGTAATTTTCAATGCATTTCCCTTCGTATGTAGTGCTAAGTGCCACAAACATAATTTTTAATACATTTCCCTTCATATCTAGCGTAAAATAAGTTCCGCGAACGAAATATTTAACTCATTTCCCTTAGTATCTAGTGCTAATAAGTGTAAAGAACATAATATGCAATGCATTTCCCTCTGTATCTAGAGTTAAGTGCCAAGAATGTAATTTAAAAAATGCATTTCCCTTTGTATCTAATGCTAAATAAGTGCTACAAATAATGTAATTTTCAACATATTTCCCATCATACCTTGTGCTAAGTAAGTGCCAAGAACATAATTTGCAATGTACTTCCCTCCGTATCTAGTGTTAAGTGCCACAAATGTAATTTTCAATGCATTTCCCTTTGTATCTAACACTAAATAAGTGCCAAGAATGTTATTTTCAATACATTTATTTTCCTTCATATCTAACACTAAATAAGTGCCAAGAACTTAATTTTCAATGTATTTCCCTTCGTATCTAGTGCTAAATAAGTGCCAAGAACATTTCCTTTGTAACTTGCACTAAGTAAATGTCGCAAACGTAATTTTCAAAATCATTTCTTTGTTTTGTTCCTCTTTGCCATATATGTTGAAGTTTTTATGAAGTATGTCAATGTGGGCTTAGTTTGCACAATGTACACACATTTTCATCAATTGGTATAATGTTGATGTTCATTTCAAAATGTTTTCTGGTATATTAACTACTTCTTGGCATATACAGTACCATTCGTGAGTAACTATACACGAGTACGCAAGTACGAGTACAGTATATTGCGAGTACAAGTAGAACATGTGCGAGTACAGTGCGAGTACGAGTATATGTAAATGCGAGTACAATGGTGAAAAGTGCGAGTATGAGTATGACTGCGAGTACTGCGAGTACAGCAAGTGTGAGTACGAGTATCTCAAGTGCGAGTACAAGTATTCATTTATATCATCTCCTATTTTATAACGTGAAATCATAATATAAAACACGAATTCCATGAATTACATTAAACAGGTTGTCTAAACACTAAGCACTTCATAATATGAACCAGAAGTAAATGATAAAGGAAAAGCCGTTTATCTTTCTCAATGTCTTTCTTTTTAGAATTTATCCATTAATTGAAGCAAAATTTAAAAACATGATTTACGGTAATTCGGCACGGTAGCTTTCTAGATTAAACAACGATCTACGACCACTAGTTCCATTTTTAAGCCTCTAAAACGTAGATTAAACGATGATATACGACCCCCGTCTGATTCTTAAGCCTCTAAAATGTAGATTAAACAAATGATAAATGACGGCTAGTTGATTTCTAAGCCTCTAAAACATAGATTTAATGACAATCTACGACCGCTAGTTCAAGTTCTAAGCTTCTAAAACGTAGATTTAATGACGAACTATGACCTCTAGTTCTATTTCTAAGCCTCTAAAACATAGATTAAACGATGACATACGACCCCCATCTGATTCTTAAGGCTCTAAAGCCTAGATTAAAAAACAATCTACGACCGCATAATTCCATTATTAAGCCTCTAAAACGTAGATTTAATGACGATCTACAACCGCTAGTTGGATTTCTAAGCCTCCAAAACGTAGATTAAACGATGATATATGATGGCTAGTTCGATTTCTAAACCCCTAAAACGTAGATTTAATGACTATCTATGACCGTTAGTTTCATTTTTAAGCCTCTAAAACGTAGATTACACAGCGATCTATGACTGGTAGTTCCATTATTAAGACTCTAAAATGTAAATTTAAAGAGGATCTACGACCATTAGTTCGATTTTTAAGCCTCTAAAACGTAGAAAAACAAAGGATCTAGGGAATGGGTACGGATGGGTGGGGATCAAAACAACCGCTTCCTTTGTTGCATATCATTAACAAAAGGCATTAACACTTTTAATATGTTTTGAATTATGAGTTATAAATATACTAGCTCTGAAAAATGACGAAATATTTCTAGTAAACAAAATCATTAACAGAAGTCATTAGCAACAACTTTACAGTTCTTTTATCCCTACGGTATGCTCAAAATTGGCTATTCCCAGCTTTTATCGCACACAAGCAATATAGTACGCTATCACGATTGACTTTTATGGCTGTTACTCAATTTTCACGAGTTTAAATGGAATGGAAGAGTCTGGAAATGAAATTGGTTTTATTTCTAATTGCTGCCATAACTCATCATAGAAGATTTATAGGTGCTAGTATCTTCTTTAATTATATGTATGAAGTGGTTGTTTTACAGGGGGTATGTTAGATAATCCATGAGAAAATTATTACATTTACTACATTGAGAAACATTTAATTTTTACAAATATTTTACAACAAACATACCCCCTGGAATGTTTAAAGATTAAAGATGTGTTACAACAATAAAGAGCGTTTTTAAGAAAAAGCTCATGAAGCCTTTATGTCTGTACGGCCTGCAAGGAAGAAAAAATGTTTACAAAAGGCCCTAATATATTAGGAGTCAATTATAAAGGCAAAGCCAATGAAATAGAAATTATCGGAGTAGAACGTTGTTCGTTTTGGGTTTAGAAGAATTTAGAGCTTTGGACATTGAACAAGGGTCATAGATCATTGTTTAATCTACGTTCTAGAGGCTTAGAAATCAAACTAGCGGTCGTAGAATCATCATTTAATATAATGTTTTAGAGGCTTAACACTGGAACGTGTGGCCGTAGATCGTCCTTCATTCCAAGTTTTAGAGCCTTGAAAATTGGACGGGGGTCATAGATCATTGTTTAATGTACGTTTTAGAGGCTTAGAAAATCGAGCTAGTGGTCGTAGATTGTTGTTTATCAAGGTTTTAGAGGCTTAAAAATGGAACACGCGATCGTACATCGTGTAACTTTTACGATATTCTGGTATAGAAAAGCTATAAGTGAGTAACGTTTTACCTGGAAAAGAAGTTGCATTACAATTATTTAACTGGCTTTCCCATTATAATTCACTACTGGTTTATTTCTAAGAATAAACACTGGTTTATTTCTAAGAATAAACGTTCTATTTCTTTTGTTTCTTATTTTTGAAACATTTTCGTCTCAGTTATAAAATTCCCGGAAGAACAAGGTTGTGCTTCTTTCAAATGCAAAAATTTGACTAAAAAAGATTGGAGATTTATTTGAATTGGAATAATACGCGTCTTTTCTTTTATTAGAATATTTTTTAATAACTGGCAGGTATCACAATGCCAGCTGGAACTTTATAGATTAAAATTAATCAACGTTGTAGAATAAACATTACGGCGTAAATGTACGATGAAATTATTTACTTCCCGGGAACCACGAGTGTTGTGAGAAAGGAGAAAAGGTATTCTACTCTTTCTTAGTGCACAATTTTCCAGCTGACTCTTCTACACTGTTACTAAAGTTTTCACGATAATCTTTGTAACAATACTCGTCACCTGTTACTCACATTCACACCTGTAAATTTTATACTTGCACTCATTCATACTGTTGAGGAATTAAAATTGATTAGTGCGAGTACAAAATTTGCAAGTATAACAACTACGAGTATGTGAGTACGAGTACTGCAAGTCGTAAAATAAAAACTGCGAGTACGAGTATTAATATTTTGGTGACAAGTACTCGCAAGTATATTCACACCGTACTCGTATACTTGATACTCGTACTCGCAAATTTTGTACTGGTACTCACATACTCGCATATAGTTACCCGCGAACGGTACTATATGACATATAGAAGTATGCGATTTGTCAACTCCTGAGTTGTATATGCCTTGATTTAAATAGTTCATGTTGTTATTTGAAATGGATTCAATATTCCTGATTATACTTTATATATTTTTATCAATATAATCAATATTTTGCATTAAAAAATATTAATTTCGTTAGTAGGCTTTGAAACTATTCATTACACAGTCTCAAGAATGAGGGGTTGGTGTGGTGTGACTTTTATTGGAATGGATTTCGTTGGATTGTTACTTCATATTTGAACATTTCTAACTTGCAACATATTTTCTATACACTTGAATACATTGTTCAAAACGATTACGTTAATCAGGCTAACTATGGTTCATTGGATGTGTACAGATATGACCCATTAAACGAGGCATGACTAGACATAAAGACTTGGATGCCATTCCTAACAGCCTCCACTATGTAAGCAGATCTAGCCATAAAATACCTTTACTTTTTTATTGTGGCACTATACACTAAACTGAATGCCAACCAAGGCTAAAGAGCTCAGTATACTCATTTGAATTCAGAGTTTTCCATCTCCTAAATAGATTGCCTTACAGGGCTAAGAGCTCTATCTACCCGTCAAATCAACAACCAACTATATAGACTTCACAGTCCTTCTATTGAACAGAATGCCAGAATTTGTCATCAATATTAATTACTCAAATGTGATAGTTGTACACATTATAGTAGGTATATAAAAATGAAAAAAGTAAAGTAAAAGGATTCTATGTATAGAAATTTATTTTTCTATCAAAATTTGATTTCATGAGAAGGTAAATAAATCTTTATAAAATAAAATGTTCAATCAACTGTTTTATGAAAAATATTTTACCTGGATAACAAAGATACCAACAGCTGATCCAAATCCATGCACTCACAAACCCCAATGTGAGCTATTGCACACAGCACAAGCTCTTGCAGTCGGGCCTGTTGGATATCAACAAATACACTGGCCAGTGTTTTCACACATGATGAAATAAAGCATATAGCATCACCTGGAATCAACAAACATAACATTCAAAATAGTATTTATTTGAAATTAGTATTAACACTAAGCATATAGTTCTGGAAAGTTCTCAAAAACACAAGGGAAAAGCTGAATATATTTGACACTAACATGAAGGTAAAATAATAAAAAATAATTGGAATCTGGTGATATGCAAATGAAAAAGGGAAAATGTGATAGTAATTATTACTGACAAATCATATAGGGATGCACTGCAGCATCTATGAACCACTTGATAATCAACAGGTTGATAACAAAATGTAATCATATGAAAATAATAATCATAGGAACTCCTACAGTAAAGCAGTATTATGTGAAAAGAATCAAACATGATATTGCAAGTCATGATCATCGTTATACACTGTGCCATCTCCTTATATGGTTTAAACTGTAGTAACATCATTATGGAAAGAAGACAATGAATTGGTTATAAGACCAGTTTAGATAACATTATAGACCACTTGCAATTGAATGTTCATGCATCACCAACTGTTGCATCATTTTGTTTGGATGAATCACTGAATTATAATTTTTTCCCCAAGTTGTTTTACAATTTTTTTATTTTTTTTTGCTAAAACAATTTTTATTTCGCTTTATGTGCAGGGATTAGATTAAATTGGGTTTTAATGCCACAAGTAAAGAATTCTTATGTTAAAACAAGATTTTACTGTGACGTTGATGTAATGGACAGAAAAAGAAAGAAAAAAAGCTACTAAGAAAGGCGTCATCTTATGTAAAGGACATTTATATAAGGAATGTTTTATAATATACAGGCTGTCTTGTACATCATATACAGCTGCATATGCTGAAATGCACTTTGATAATTTATGCAAACATCCACTGCATCCAACATTTCTGTTTAGCAATGTCAAAGATGATAAACAAACATTCAACTGTTACAAGTGGCCATATAAGGTATTTCTCTTTCCCATGTTTTTCCAGTTTTCACAGGTAATTTTATACTATTGGTTATTGCTTGTAACATACCTTTTTTACTCACAGGTACATCAGGCTTTGGTTTAACATCTTTTTCTTGTTTTTTTCTTTCCATTTCAGAATTACTTGATTCTGAAAAGAAATTTTCAAAATCAGATATGTTTTCCGTTGATTCTCCTCTAGATAATATTTCTTCCTCTGACGATGACTTTTTACCTTTTGTGAACTTGTCTTCATCACTACTATCCAATTTATTATATTTATTCCTTTCAATTCTCTTAGTAGATGCATGGCGTGACTTAAATGATTCATGCTGTTGTCTATTTGAAGTAGATTCAACACATTTTCCTTTTATACCTCGCCCCAATTTGCATACTTTACAAATTTTAATCAATAACTTAATAATAAAATCAATAATCTGCATTGAATGTTTCATGTATTTATTATATGACACATTGTTGTCTTCTTTGTTTTCATTTTCGCCATCCTCAGGATTAATCCTGGAATCAAATATTACTATAATCTTCTTCAACAAATCAAAATAATGAATGGATACGAACTTGGTTAAAAGTTTGAATGTGTCGGTAGAGTTACAAGTACCTGTAGACACACAGCTATGAAATAAACAGCCAAGAATGGACTTGAATGTATCAATGCATAAAAACTTATAAATATTAATAGAGGAATGCTGCAAAAACCTCCCACACAAATTAAATAAATCTATGAAAAAGGAGCTTGAAAGCAGTTTTGTGAAGCCTTCTTTACCACCTGATAGATCATACAGAAACGATATGGTGACTTTCATCAATCCATAATAATGATACCACATTAATGTAACCTTTTCAGTGTCCTGGTAATTTAGTGACATGTAAGACATACATTTCTCCATGAATGGAATGTAAATGCTAGTGTCTCTAGACATGATATCATTCTGAGCTATGTTCAAGAATGCCGACAAAACACAGTAAAATAATTCTCTCCTTTGTAATGTAATATTATCTATATGCACTTGCAGATCTGCCAATGGTTGTTTCTCTTTGTTATCATTTCTCCTGTCAGATTCATCTGAAGAACCCGTCCATTCATGCGACATGGGGTGCATTCCCAACAACTTCTTTGTTATGAACAGGAAATGTGTTTTGTAGGAACTAGGATCATATTTGATTGGAAAGATTACATCCACTACTTCATGGTCATCATCATTGTTCCCACCTAACATAAACAACAATATCTACAGAAATGACTTATTGTTACAGTTTACACATGGATTTTTAAGTTTAACGTAAGCTCTGTAATAAGTGCCTTGCCTCAAATTAGTGCTTGTATCCACTAAGTGCCCAGTTTTTTAATTAAAAAATTAATAAGCGGCCTCTACCTTTTGCTAGTTACAGATACTGATATAGGAATGCATCAAATGAGCAACAACAGAAAGAGAATAATGTCAATGAGTTTGTTGACATTTCACAATTAAAAACTGGTTTAAGATATTTTTATAATAAGAAGTATGATGATCCTTATTGAAAATTGCATGCTATATTAATTATAGCCGATCAGTATAACAATGACAAAAGTAGTCAAATATAGCGGAAGAAAATAGCTGATACAATCAATCTATTTATTTATTTTACAGACAACCGATCGTGGTGACCTTTTACTATTTAATTTTAATGTGTAGCGATATATAAACAAGAAACGCTGTGCATCTGAAAAGTGATGGCTTTCCAGACACAAAAACATACTCAGTCAAGCAGAATAGCATTCATCTTTATTTTTGTGTCAAACTTACAATTCCTTGCAAAAAACATGAGGCTTTTGTCATAAACGACGTGAAGTTTGTTGCAAACAGTGTTAAATATGAATATATCTGCCTTAATACACTTGAGTGCCTAATTGCAGGGAAAGGGAAAATTCCGATTTTAGCAAAATTTCTAACCTTATCCACGTTATCAAGACCCTTTCAAAAAATTTCTAACCCCTTTTATCATTCACTTCCGGTTCTCCGTTGTTCAGTGTTTAGACAACCTGTTTATTTCTAAGAATAAATATTCTTTATAATATTCTAAATGCTGAAATTCCATTTGTCAAATCATGTTGTTTATGTACACTTGAGTATTGTTGAATAATATTTTTACTACTAGGAAATAAGCAAAGTAACAGAAGGAAAAATATGTATTATTTTCCTACGAATATTAAAGCTCAGGTACACAAGCAAGGAGGTAGACAAGCAAGGACATAGTTTGACTGGAGAATGTCCTGATAAAACATCTAAAAATAAACCTGTAATACATGTTCTATTTCTCCTTTATGCATATACAATATATTCTTTTATTTCTACAAACTTGAGATTTTTTTGCTTATAAACATCTTTTTACTTCTAGGAATGAAGCAAATGTATGGGGATTTAAAATATCAATGGCACTTAAAAACTGTATTATGGGTTTAGAAAAGCATACATTTGGAATGAAAAGCATATAATTTTTTATATACATATATATTTTATATTATATATTATATATTTTTACTGCAAGGGGAGGATATTAGAAAAGGTATATCTTGAGACAAAGACACTGTTTTGATTCAAATTTTATAATAATACAGGAAAATTATATATTATCTTGTTGAAAATTAATTTTGTTAAAATGCCTGCATCACATTAATGGAATTCATCTTATTTCTTGCTTATTGTTTTATGTGATAGATCCTACTTTCTCCATGTTTTTTCCCCCATGATTCCTTTATTACAAAAACCACAATTTTTCAAGTAGGTAGCTTTTCTGATATTTCATCATATTTATTAACCCACACCAGAACAATTTTTTAATCTTACACATTGAAAAGAAAACAGTATGAAAAAATATAAAATCTGCATAAATAAATAAATGGGTTTAAAGATTTGATATTAACTGATTATAACTACTGTTCATACCAACATTGCCGAGAACATTGCTTACAAAGTTTAAATCATTACTAAAGTTAAATCACTTCTGTCCACCATTTATTATTGTTTCAATGCTTTCCTCTTTAACAAGAAAAATAAAATCCAAAATTTAGCAAAGTTGAATCACTTAAAAATATAGAAATGAAGATATTTAATTGATTTTTACAGAAAATATAGTGCAGTCTGATCTTTAAAATTTCCTTAAAAACCTAGTTGAAATTTGTAAACAGTCTGGAATTGTTTATTATAAAATGTGTGCAAGTTTTCAAAATAATTAATAATCATACATTATAAAAGAAAAAGGAATAGAAAATAATGAAAAAGATTATATACTTTTTTGTGTTGTATCAGCTAATTAATTGGCTATTTAGCTGTTTTTAATTTAGTTTTAGCAACTTGCAATTGGCTATTGTTTTACTACAATGTGCTATAAATCAGCTAAGCAATATAATTGGCTTAAGAAAATGAGTACAACATACCTTGGAAGATAAGTGGTATAATAGATAATAGTAAGTTGCACAATTCATTACAACAAGATGTAACCTAAAAATACATAAATAAACACTTAGATTGACTGGTTATGAGACAGTTATTGTTGATAGCCTGATATTATGTATATTATTTCCCGGTGAACATAAAGCCATGCTTAAAAAATATTTTGTTTCCTGTCCAGTAAGTGATGGGAAAAAACACACCCAGGTGGACACAAACTTTTTTTTATATTTCTGAGGACTGCACAAAGTGACCTTGGATGATGTATCTTTAGATTTTCTTTTTATAATACCACAATAATGTAGTGATGAAGCAGCATTTCAAAACTAAATTGATTGATTTATCACTAAATTAATTGATTTATTAATATATTCTCCTGCGTTATTCACAATATACATATAATTTACCAATGATAATTGGCTTAAAAATGCTGAATATATGTTGTTTATTAGTTAACATTTTACTCAAAAAGCTTGAAATGATCTTCACTGCCTGTTTCTTGCTTAAAAGTGAATTGAAGGGAGGAATTTTATACATCTGTAAAATATAGTGCATCTTTAGACATCTATTTGAAGATCCAAAACTCTAACAAATCAATATGTGCTATCACTGCAAAATTATCTTAAATTATATTATATTAAACACAAATGAGATGAGACTTTTTTCAGTCTTGGCTTTTAAAGTTCACAAGAAAAAATAATATCTAATTTTAAAACTCAGAAAATTCCTCAAAATATCCACATAATTTCTTACATGCTTAAGATTCCTGACTTAAATTGCTTTGGATAAATTAACCATTAAAAAAAATCACAAGGCTGCTAGACAGAAAACAAACTTTGTACAAATATTTTTAAGGATGGCCAAAAAGAAGATTCCATTGAAGGAATGGTTTACCTGTCCTCCATAGAAATTAAGGGCAAGCAACAGGTGACATCCAGGTCCCTGAGACAAATAATCTAAAAGACTTTCCGGTTTGTCTTCACACAGAACACACTGTTCATCAATTCCAGATAAAAACTGATTTCCAACTGTATTAGCAAATTCACTACTAGAAGAATAAAAAAGAAATAACATAAAAATATATATTTGCCATTCTATGGACTGGTATAAATATAACACAAAACTCTGTACAAGTAGTGGTAATAAAAGTCTGATTTTTAGTCCTGTCCTTGAATAAGATAATATAGAAAATACAACAAGCAACATTGCAATATCTTTACTGCAATTCTAAATGAGAAGAACAGACTTGTGATCTCCAAACAAACAAAAGACCATAAATTTCCCATTAGTTTCATGAAAATGAATAAAAAAAATACAGAATCATGAGTTTTAAAGGTTCATATAAGTGGCAGCAGAACTCTAAAAGAAAAGCACAAAAACTATTAATGTATGTCATTATTATGATACTTCTACACAAATGTAACATTAATTAAACATACAGTAGCTTACCATAGCTCACATACTAAACAAGATTCTAAATAGGAATGGTAAAACAAGAAACACTATTAACTTCAGTCGACTGATGGAAAATCTTGTTTATAACTATAAAAACACGCACAGTCCCTTGACAGGACTAACTTAATGACTAGTTCAAAATAGTTTTGAGCATTTGTAGCAAAACTATGCTAATTGTCTTCATGACAATACCCTTAAGAAAAAAACTTGCATCAAAATATAATTCAGTAATGTCATCAGATTTGCTTATTTACGGAAAAAGAAAAATGTCTCTACCAGCTTCCAGAAAATGCTACTTTTACTTATAGTCTTTCATTATATTTCAAGTTTGTATTTCTTTAAGGATACACATGTTCAGTATATTAAGATATCATTCTTCAAAGAATTTACGCATAAAAGTATATATTTTCTAAATCCTGATTTATATCTCTACCTAATGGTATGACTCATTTTTCCTGGATTTATTTTGGAAAGGAGAAAAAAATTATTAACTTTTTTTATTATCTCTCCTGTAAAATGAGCTCCAAGTCCCCTCCACATGAACATTTTTTCATAAAAAACACATGAGTCGAAGCGTCTTTCTTTCCTTTACAAA
>JANTOQ010259807.1:20957-32945 GCA_027564595.1 Bythotiara depressa | reverse complement strand
TTTACTTTTTGACAAGGAATCTGAATCTTAAATCTGTTTTTCATTAAAATGTACAGAAGGGCTGTTTTGAAAAGATGACGTAATGTTGCGCAATGATTTATGAAACGTTGTATTTATGTTCAAGATTTTAAAATCATACCATTACAATTGTTTTAAGCTTTAAATATTTTTAACAAATTGCATGGAAACGAGGCTTATGGTGATTACATAATTATTTTGAGAGTACTTTGAAATTTTCTACAAAATATGTTTTTGGATAATGTTCGTACCATGTTTGTACCTTCTCACAAAAACAAGCTAAATGTTTTTCTTGAATTTCGGGCGGGAAAGGTCTGTTAAATGCTTCATTTTCTAAGGCCTCGCGGGAACTGTAAGGTTAATATTTTTTTTAAAAGTCTATGTGGAGGAGAACAAACGCGATGATATTCACCAAAAATATGTATTCATTATCATGAATTCATCAAATAATGTGGGTCATGATTGTATTTTGATGACAATTCATTAACTGATCTTACAAATCTTAAGCCTAAGGGGCATTTACTTAAAAAAGTCTTGCGGAGGAGAGGAAACATTGTGCCGAAAATAAATTGTTTTGGTCAATAATTAGATTTTGATGGAAAAGTTTCAATTACTTATTTTACCAACTTTCAGAATACTTCCATATGGAACTAGAAGTACCCACTTTTAAACAAATTTCATGGAATCGAGGCTTAGGGTGATTACAGAATTATTTAGAGAGTATTGACCGAACGTATACAAATGTAGCCAAACCAACCTTTTTACTTATCGTAGAAAAGTGTGAATGTCACGATGACGCCATCAAAATAAAATTTATAATTGCATGAGGAACCAGGGGATTTTATCAGGTTTTACCAAATTCATTTTACACTGTATTTCCAATAATTAATCCCCTGGAAAAAGCTAAATAGCCAAGAAATCGCCAATGATATGATTCCTTTCAGGGAACACTATGTATTAAATGGGGGTACATGCATTCATAAAGTCATTTTTAAGTTAGAATTCTATATATTTAACCGTGAGCCGGGACGTGAGAGAAAAAACGCGATTTGAGTTTTGTTTAAACAGTACTGTATGTGTGAAAAATGGCGATGTAGACACCTATTAAAATTATAAAATTTTCGATTTTCTTTTAGACTTTACTTCGATATTCAGGTGGTGTCTGCCTATATTATAGCTAACTGTCTGCAATGACCATTATTATTATTGTTATCATGGACATTACAGTTCACTGTAAAAATAACATTTCATAATCCTTGTCAATTGTTATCCCGGTCATATCATGAACTGGCGAAAAGATATAACTGTGGGATTTGTGGTAGACGTGTCGTTTGAAATAAAAGCCACAATGTTTTTATATTTTTCATAATCCCTAGACGAGCAAGTGGAATGGTACATCGAGTTCATAATCGACTAATTTGATACAGCACGGTAACGGTAACCACTGCTTTTAGTTTTGTAATAAAGACAAGCGTACTTCGACTGGAGGTTGGTTAGATGAACCTTAAATCTCTAAGTTCTTCACATCAGCCAGATTAACGTGACATGATTTACTTTCTTAATCTGGATAAAGAAGGCAATCGTCAATGAAAGACGGTTTTCGTGCGTCTAGAAGTGTATTAAGGTATTTGCTTACATTTTCATGCACACGTGCGAGACAATCCCATTTTAATTAGCTTATTTATTTCTCATTTTAGCAACTTCGTCTTTTCATGGAGTACCTGGGCTTGAAGGTTCCCACAGCACATACATGACGCACTCTTCCTTTAAAATTATTTTATGGTTTGTTATCATTCTGTTCATCAAGAGGAGTTCGTGGAAAGGAGAGTTGCCAGTTCATATCATCCATCCTTCGTTCATACTATGCATCCAAATTTGTTCATTTCGTTCTCACTGAAAAAAACCCCTGATCCTACATTATTTTCATTGTTCTGAATTTATCCACTTCTCCCATCTACTGTCTTTCTCTATTATATTGTCTTTCAACAAAGTTGAGCATGCATAACGCCAGCCCCATCATGTATAATGCAACTTATTTTGCTACATGTCCCAATACTGAAATCTCACAATCAACTTAAAGTACGTGAAGAAGTAGGAGTTGGCGACTGGAAGATAATCGAGACGAGTAACGCCTCATTGTTTACCACTATGCGCATTAACTATGTCAAGTATTTTGTTCTTCTGTTTATCAGATATTTTGTAAATAAATAAATAATTAAATAAGTTACAGTAACATTTCTTCTAAATCGCAATGAATTTTGTTTGGTTTTATATTAAAATATTCACTTATTGGTCAAATAACGTTCTTCACGGGGAGGGGCATTTCCACTGGGCGTGATATTTACACATCTTAATGGCGCCGAGTGTTTGATCGAACGACTAACCCATCAACAAATAAACACTGCTTTCCTAAATTACGTCACAGAAAATCGGAATTCGGATTCTGTTCACTTTCACTGAAAACGAAAATATGCTGAATATGTTGAAGGTTTCGAAGTTTCGTTTACCAGCAGTCGAAAGTATGTTCCATGTTAAAGGTTTCGAAGTTTCGTTTACCAGCAGTGGAAAATATGTTCCATGTTAAAGGTTTCGAAGTTTTTCGTTTACCAGCAGTCGAAAGTATGCTCCATGTTAAAGGTTTCGAAGTTTTTCGTTTACCAGCAGTCGAAAGTATGCTCTACGTTGAAAGGTTTTGTAGCGTTTTGTTTATCAGCAGTCAGCTTTCACACCTTTGAAGACACAAGGCCTTTGCACCAAAACAAGGCTATAGACGTATTATTGGAGATTGAGTAACGTCCGACAGTAAAGTTGGCTGTATGCGAGAATTGATGTAAATCTTTCGGAATGTTTCGATAGTATTGAACCTGAAACCGTTTAAAATGAAGTGCCTACGTATCGGGTAGGAAGCAAGAGATTGGTCTTGTAGTCTTTTAAATATGAACATTTATTGTTGAACGTATCTTGCTGTTCTTGATCTAGTAATCACCGCTCCTCGTCGTAACTTATGAAATAATGCTACAAGTATTGATGTGGCGCGTATTCGATAGGGATGAGCTTAAACCAGTAATTAAGGTGGCATCTTCACTGCCTATCCATCGTAGTGTAGATACACCCTTATAACAGCCTATCCATGGTAGTGTAGGTACACCCTTATGAGGAACATGTCGTAGTATACAGAACAAAAATAAAAAGGCCACCATAGGAGTCTTTTTGAGGCAAGGAGCTAATGCAGGAAGATTTCCACTATCGCACGAGCACAGAATCAAGTAGGGAGCAATACGAGTGCTTATGTAAATTGACGTGGAAATCTGCCTTTATTTAAATGAAACATGATTATATCTCTTTAGTGCCTGTTGTCCCCCGGAAATTATTCAAATCTATACTCATTTCTTTGCTGTTTTTCTTTTTCCAGGGGTGTTACTAATTGGAAATAAAAGGAAAAATAAAGTTGTTAAACGCTGGTAAGCCCCTGGCCTTTCAGGAAATGATAAGGGTTTCTATTAGGATCTTTACAATACGCAGGAGGTACACCCAGGCATTATAGGGATATTATGACGTAATGATCTCTCGTACACCATAACTTCTACACAAATACAATGCAAAAAGAGAACTTTTCTTCTTATATATTTAAGATGAAACTACCGTTTTATGTTAAATATATAATTTTATTACAACGTAATTCCACTGTGGTGTTTTCTATTCGCGTGGCTGCACGACCGATTTGTTTGGATGATGATATATTGTTCAGGCGCGCAACCAATTTTCATAACATTTATTTTCATAACAGACTCCGAAAGAACTCTCAAAGTGTCGAAGCTACACTATTAAAATCGCAGTAGGTAGCGTGCAACCAATAACAACTGCAGTGAGGAGGCGAACTTTTCCGCGCAAAAATATTTCTTATCCTTGCGCGCCTGCTAAAATTTAGAATAGATTTTAATTTTCCCGGACAAACTATGTGACGATAGCCAATCTTATTGCAAGAAAAGTGTGACGATATCTGATCATATTGCAAGAAAATATTGCTCGTGAGGGAAAAATCGCTGCCCGAAAATTCAGCATTGCACTGAGTGGCAGTATAGTACTCGACACAAAAGACTCACCTTGTTCTACTAAGCGCTGTTCTTCATTTCCAGGTGAGAATACAAACTCGATGTAACAAGAGTCAGGAAATCGATGGTCTAAAACAGTAAGATGAGCAGGATAAATAGAAACGTGACCAGAATACAAGTATTCCAAAACAACATTTGCGCAAGCGCAAAGGGTCTCAATTAACCAAAAGTTTTTATAGCAATGTTGATTTAATTTTAGATATTAATATATGAAAAGAAGGCGCAAAACAAATGGAAACAAGATTTAGACAGTGTATCCTTGTGCGAATTTCGTTCAGGAAAAATCGAAACATATGGCCCTGCACCAATTAAATTAACCCTCCTCCTCTACTCACTGCAATAAGGACTTCCATCTTATAGTGATAAGGACCATAATCTTTAAGTTATGCGAGGTAACCACAAGTATTCTTGAGTTCTCTCAGCAAGAACAGACGTGTTTGCTTGCACAAAGCAGAATAATTAATAGTTACTTGCGAACAACAGAATAACTAACTTTTGTTGTGTGCACTCCAACACTGATGTAATAAAAATGTATTCGTTGTTTTATGTGAAGAACTGTTTTAGCTTTTAACTGAATAAATCGCCCATATATCGGGTATATCGGGTATTCAAGGCAGTATTATCAGAATTTCCTGTTGAAGGGCCATCAGTGGTTCTCATAAACAGATACGGATATTCTTAGATGTGTTGAATGACACGAGGAGATAACATCAATTATGCGGGTAAGATAAACGAACCTGTCGCCATTCCTACCACAGACGTTTTGTTTGCAAGAACTGTTTAGTTAAAGCAATTACGCTGGTTTCATTCTCTACCGTAGGAGTGATTTTTACACAAGAAAAAACAGTTACATTTCGCCTGTCAAACGTAATACGCTTGCTATAAGAGGGACTAAAGCGTGACTCGCTTACCTTTAAAAGCTTCATCTAGGTCATATTTTCCAAAAACTCCGACACAGCTATCGACAGCATCCACGTGAAATTGTAAACGAAACATAATATATTGAGTGGCGCCATCTTTCTGCAGGCATTTTATCTGAAAATGCAAAAATAAATTCTTATACACGTGACAAGAGCTAGTGTATATATAATATAGTGCTCTGTAAGTAATCCGCAGATAATATCTCAAGATAAATTTAAGAATTTAATAGTTACTTGGTTTGTGAACACCAGAATTCTGATGTAAGCCAATTGCTTTCTAAGTGTCTGGTGTTCCCGGAAATTTTGCTTCTTTCAGGGGGTTAATTATTGGAAATAAATGGGAAATGAAGTTTGTAAACGTTGATAAAACCTCCTAGTATTTCATAAAATTATAAAGGTTTCTAATAAGAAAATTTAAAACAGGCAGGGTGTTTGTCCAGGCATTTAAAATGTTAATACCCATTTATTTCGTTTTAACGCACGTTCACGAATGTTCGATGGAGGGGGGATTCCTTATTATAAAGTTTGAACGCGTGAATAAGAAATTAGTTGGCACACACGTTTTTTTCAGCAGGTTGAGCAAACTTTCCCGAATACTCCGTCTCCCGTTGAACAAGAAGGTAAATTTTAAGAATTACAACTTAATATGACCGACCTCAACAACCTCGTTCGTTCCCAATGCGTTTTTCTATTTGCGTCCTTGTGTTGAGAAGGAAGAATAGCGCTGGGTACAAGGTTGCGATCTTAAGGCTATAATATAAGCAGAAGGAAAAAGGAAAGTTTCTTCACTTTGTCTTACAAGGAACAAGGAATGAATAATTAGGCTTTTTTAAACATTGAAGTAGGAACGGAGGTTTTTTTTTAAATTTATCTAATTAATATTTGGTAACATTTACTAAAAATATACAATAAGAAATAATAAGAAAGATGCAAAGGCATAATTTGATGAAATGAAAGAGCGATTGGGAAGTAATTACAGTCAATAATGATCTTACCGGAGGGATTTCCAATTAATTTCGCATTTCACAAGTGAAATATCTCCCTTACATACGCCATTGTTTTATTTTCAAATTTGCATTTTCGCGAAATAAAATGAATAGAAAACGATAGCATATCTCTAAGGAGAAAAATCTAGCTTGCGAAATGCGAAATTATCTAAGTGGAAATCCGCCTTGACGTGTTTCTTTGAGCAATTCAATTATTTTTAAACGAACATACGAATTGACAATATTATCATAGAATACAAGGAATTTTCTTTGATTGATAAAGCTGACAAACACTCAAAACAGGATCATAATAATAACTTTTAATATTGTCAATATTCCAAATACGGATTACCACCTTACCATAACATCCCCCTGGACTTCCACTCCTTCATCAATGGACATACAAAATCTTTCAGAATTCGGAGATACACAACTATGATAAGGAAGAAAAATAATTTAATTATTACTTTCGGTGTATTGATAATATGAACTACTCTACTGCAAGCACGGCTAGCAGTTATCTATTTCGAGTTGTGGCACAAGGTAACCAGATGGACTTCATAAACCATTTGTTTAGAGTCCAGTGGCCCAAAGGTGAAGAAACAAAGTAATTAACGAATAAACAATTATTTCTGCGCGATGACGCAGCTCGTGTTTATTACTTACGTACGTATTTTAGTTATAATAGGTTGAAAGGAATGCCGAGTATGTGGTTAACCACTTGAAACCACTTTTCTCAGAAATCCTAAAAGCGTTTTATTTGGTAGTATTCATGACAATCGGTAAGCGACTTAAAAGCGGCTTTTTTTAGAAGTCGTACAACTAAATTTAATTTTCATATTGACGATAACGGTAGACTGTTAATTAACTTATGGTTTGAACAATTGGAAAAACCATTAAACATTTAACCATAACGAAAAATAATACAAAACCCAAAAAGCGCTGTCTGACCATAGAAGACATTTTCATACCAGACAGTTTCCAGAAATAAATTCATAAAATTAAGATCTTAAACTTGTGAATTACACAATACACAGGATGAAAATTAGGTCTGAATTGGATGCGTTAATTAGATTAAGTAAAGTTTATTTCACCACGCATGCTCCATAATCAAAGTTTACCTAAGATTACCCTCGTTCTGATACCAAGCTTTATTTTTAAAACCTGGTATAATTTTAAATTGTTCAGGATATAATTTGTGACGAACAATTCGAATTTTAAATTCAATTTTTATAAAAACCAACAGAAAAATCGTGTCACGTCAAACAGTTAATTTGGGAAAGGTTTATTATATTATATATAATGTATATATTATTATATAATGTATATAATATGTATAATTCAACTGGTTATTGAACCCACGATATTTGGTATGATCCAACCGGTTAATTAACCCACGATCTCCAACCAGGCTAGTATCCTAATCACTAGCCCAAGGTTAGATTAATTAGGGGAGATTATCCCTGGAGAAAAGACTAACCAAGTGCTGTTCTCAGTAACCAAGTGCTGTATTTTTTATAGCTTTTAGTTACTGCAATACTCATGGAGTAAGGGACAGGTGTGTAATCCACAGATTACCAGTTCAATAGGGTGAGGTGAGTAGGACGAACTCTTCGCAAAATAATCCATAGGTTATAATTATATGTGTGCGTCACACACAATGTGATGTGATGTGCGAGTAAGCTCCTGTGGTGTGGTCCTATTTTTATAAGCGCGTTGTGAAGCTCCCGTAACCCACGCAAACGAAAATAACAATAAACATAGTAACAACACATGACAATACGAGGTATGTGAAAAAGCTTACAAAGTTTTCGTCGTGTGTTTTAGATGATAACCTTCGTAGATTTTCATAAAAAAATTCAATCCTGCTCCATTGCCAAAGTATGGCATACCATGCATGATGACGTTTTGGAAGATGAGACGTCTGAAAAAGAAATCAATAACGAGATCATTTTCACACTATAGCTTACTTATTTTGTATGTCAAAACAACAAGACTTTGAACTCGTCCCTAGTTCACGAAGACACCACCATTTTCACTTTTCTCTTCCAATTTTATCCGCTAATACATAACTTACACGACGATATAAGACGCCCTGAAAAATTTCTTTGTTGTGATTTTCGAGTTCAACGCGCAAACATTAAAAAGTACGTTCGGATGTTACCTCACAAGATCATTAAGCTCACTACCCAGAATACTTCACGTCCTGCATAGTCTATTCATTGAACATTTTGCAACACGAGATCAATATTTAATAAATGAAAACTTACTTCTTTTTCGTTATTTTGAATTTCTTTTCGAAGATATCGCCATAATATTGAACGTATCTATGAAAAAAATGCAACATCATTCGTTGATACGTCTAATGAATATACCCCCTGCATTTAGTGCACATCTTATAGAAAAACTTTATAAATAAATGAGGAACCGGGGGTGTTATATATTATAGGCAACAATATAATAATCCGGAAAGAAATCAAATCATTGCTCATTTCTTTGCTATTTTGTTTTTTCCAGGGGTTAATTATTAGAAATGAAATGTAAAATAAATTTGGTAAAAGCTGATAAGACCTCCTGATTCCTCATAAAATTATAAAGGTTCCCAATGGGACGTTTAATATAACCAGGAGGTATGCTTATGCATGAAAGGGTTAATGTAATCTGTTGAAACGTAACGAGTGAGTTCAAAATTAAATAAGATGCTATATAGACATGCGAAGAGATTGATTTATACTTAAAAAAACGTTAATTGTTTTATGCATTGTATCTTTACTTTTCTTTAAAGGGGAACGGAGGTCAAAATATAACTTTAGCCTACTTAAATCAAAGTGTTTTAAAAATGGAATTCAATGGTTTTTATTTCGTGCAAATATGATAAGCGGTTCAGACGTTATGAGCATTTAAAGCTTTGATATGAATAAGTGAGAACCCAGTCTCGACTAAACGAGATCAGGCTGTGATGATTTCATAGACGCTCATTCCAAATAAGGTACTACAAACAATTAACGATATAATGAAAAGCATTGAGGCAAGGTAAGTCAAACTTTGCACTATGTAAGTCCCTAAAATGAAACACACGATGGTGCACTTTATAACTAATGTAATTACATGGTTCACTAGTTCCAGACTCCTATTGTTTTTCTAAACATATCAATAACTTGGGAACCATTAAGGTTATTGCTGGCAAGGATAAATTTGTGGTTTGGATGTGAAATAAAATTAATGCACGAGCGTCTTCTTGTTTTTGAAAACACCATTTCTAAAAAAAAATTAATTTGAATAATCGTTCCTCTTCTCCATAGTAAAATTACAATGTATTCGCATAACAAGAGAATTGTGGCATTTTAAAAGGCTATCAGTAGGAGAGTAAAGGAAAGTTCCGCCTGGTGGAAATTCGGCTTAAACGTGCTCATAGAGAATATACACTATGTGTATGTTAACGAATGATATGCACCTTGCGTATGAATTTTTAGCTGATTGTTGCATATTTCTGCGGTATTTTATTAACACACAATTAAAAATGGTTTTTCTATGCTTTTTGTCCCGTCGGAATACTTCAGTGGCAACTCTAAGTGGAAGCGGACCGTAACATGCAGCAACGACATAGTGTGCAACCCTTTTTTAAATAAAGGGGGGGGGGGGGGGGGTGAATATCCACAAAAATGCCCCCTAGTGGGGGGATGAAGATTTTTTATTATAAATGGGGGATGAATATAATGGGGGTGATTTATTAATGGGGGAAATAAACTTTTTTATAGTATTTAAAAAAAAAAACGACTAAAAAACGCAAATGCGTTCTAAAGGCCCCGAAAGGCGATCTTATCCAATCTTGCTGCCTCTATATTCAAAATTTCCCCCCAGCATGGGTCCCCCTCAAGAAGGTACTGAACAGTATAAACTGGCCCCTGCACTTGTAAAGTTGCGTCGCTGGCCCTGAACCTAAGAGACTTTTCCTTTCTGACAGTCCTTAAAGTACCCTTAAAGGAGTGTTTGCAGTATAACGAGGAAATTGAATATCAGTGTAAAAAAATCATATTTTCCAGAGAAAGAAACAACTCATTGAAAAACTGTTTTATAATATTTTGTCACTAATAATTTGATCCTCACTTTAGAGAAAATAAACAAAATACTATTTGAATTCTTTATAATTAGCATTGTTAGGTATCATACTAAAAGGTAAAACCCCGCACATGGATACATTAATGGAGGAATGATACCCCTCTGCACACTATGAGCGAAGTTGGAAAACAAGTTTTTAGTTATATGTGACAACAAAATAAGCGCACGTAACTTAAAATGTGCTTTTTCAACAATAACTTTCGTAGACTTCCGTAACCAATAACAACAACAACAAGAGTAGACAGAATAGACGTGATCCACGCAGAACAGCTACAGGATATGTGCTCGGAAATAAATATAAACAATCGTAAAGCCTTGATGATCATGATGACGGTTATGAAAGCAATAGAACGGGAAAACGAAATATCTATCAGCTTGAATCCATTAATTAATGATCCGATACATTTACTTAACGTACAACAGTGTTTTGTACTAACTTTAACATTTGTAAAAGAAGTTCTGAAATGTTTATTTTAAAACATGCTACTACTCATACCTTTTTTGGGACGGCTGTATAGCCCCTTCTAACTTCGAATCGTAATAACGCCTCAACGCAAACCAATCAAGTGCTCCTTGTGGACTATAAAAACAGAAATAAATATTAAATTTAATAAGTGCCGACAATACACGTCGTGTAACCTTCATTGTCATACTGCTACTGTTACTGTTTCTTAATATAAAGTAACTTAAACTAATCTAAACGTTTCACTACTAAGAACTTAAAAGATATGAATAACTGGATGCTAACTTAGCCCGACACATTAGTATACGACCATTAGTTACTACAGAAATAAAGGCAGCTCGAGTTTATACGAGGTTTCATGTAACCCACTATGGCATACCATATAAGCTAAACATTTTCTACCTGGGAGAAACCTTGCTGAATTGAATATATGATGCAATAACAACTGCGATGCGACTTTTTCCTCCCTAAAAATAAATGAATAGGAAAGCATGTTTATCATTACACAAAGCTAATCCAAAAATATATAAATAACAAACAGTAAATAAATAAATGTACGTATAATGTAAATACACTCTATTGTTGAACATACCTTTAAAAGTTGTACTAACTGTATTCCCAAATATGGGGCCCAATTATATTTTCTAGGTTTGTTTTATCAATTTCTAACACCAAAAAGGCCATTGTATGGTAAATCTTATATGGCAAATCCCAGCTCCGAACAGCAGTCCATAACTTAGAGAGAAAAGGTTACTTACTTTGCAGTGGATAACAGCTACATGCTTTGAATCGATTTGTAGCCACATGTGTATGGAGTTGATAATTCTAAGGACATCAAAAGGAACATTTTCGAACAAAAAAGACATGCATTGAAAGGTATTAATGGGATACTGACATCTTGTTTGGTCTGTACAGGAAAATACAAAGCACGAGGTCCAGCTAAACGGAGACCGATCTTGCGAAGTCTGTGTGCTGGACCGAGCGCATTGTATGTTCTTGTGCGATGTAGTACCTTACCGACGATTTATACATATAAAAGTTGTTTCATGCTTTAAGAGACTTTATAAGAGTCTGTCTTTATTTAAGTGTAAGAATTAAGTGAAGAATAATTATATTTTGTCCAATGTGATTTAATCTATCCTACATTCCACATGGTTCGATGAGCCATTTATATGACCTAACAAGAAGCCTTAGTGGCTTGAACACTAACACCTGTCAAAAATGAACCTTCCTGTATTCTCTTACGTGAATGTTTTCAAACAATAATAAGAAATTTATCTGTACACGTTTGATCATACGCTGTAGCGTGAAATATCACGCCTTTTAAGTTCGCAAAACCCAATTTGATCAAAATATTATCCATCGACGAC
>JANTOQ010259696.1:0-13318 GCA_027564595.1 Bythotiara depressa | reverse complement strand
AACAGGTGTTGCAAACAATTTTATTCTACATCTGTACTATATGATAAGGAAGCTACTGTAGCTACAATACAAAACTATTGGGATAAAAGACTTACTTAGCAGAACAAATTGTCTAAAAATGTGTGGTTAGGTTTTCCCTTCAAAAATGCTATGTTTATGCTAGTTAGCTAGCTCTGTTTTGTACAAAGTTTACCAGAGAATATGGGAGACATTCTACTCTGTACTACAAAGGCTCTCACTACATTTAAGTAGAGAGAAGATCGCTAGCTAGGCACCAAAAAATAGTTGTCAGATTTTTTTATTTTTTTTTCAAATTGTTCAAAAGCTATAATTATATTGATTAGTTTCCAGGAAAATAAAATTTTTCCACCACATCAAATTTAAGAATTGCCATTTTGAGGACCAAGAGTAACAACTAAAATCTATTATGATTATCATAAAAACTAGTGAGATAAACATTGGTATTAAATTTCTTAATTTTCATGATTCTGTGGCTGATATAATTTCCAGTGTGATTTTCTGCTTTATTAATTTATGTATTTATTTATCAATTATTGTAGTTATCCATGATATGAAATGCATAGCGATTTTAAATTTAAAATGGAGCTAGCTAATTACCAAAAATATATATACTTTTCGTATTGATTTATTTATTATGGAGATAAAAATTATTTGCGATATTTCAGAGGGTCAAAGATACCCTCATTGCCAAGTGTGATGTTATGTTTACTTATGCTTGAGAATACTTGACAAAGGAATGTTTCTTGAACTCTCTGAAACATTGTAAATAAATTTTATTTTTATAGCTCATAATAAATAAATAAATACAAGTAGTGTGTACCTATAAAGCATGGATACACCTCCTGGCAATTGTATATTTTCAAACAGTAACCCTTATAATTTTATTAAAGATCAGGGGGACTTTTAGTAACTTTATTTTTCAATTTTATTTCCAATTAATAATACCCCCTGGAAAAAGTAAAACAGCAAAGAAATTAATAGAGATTTGCATAATTTCTGGGGGACACCAGGCACTATAGGATATTTAAGTACCATTTTAAGACTTGAATTATTTTAGTTGTAAACATAAAAAAAGCAATTAAAACTAGATACCTGCTCCATCTCCTCAATTGTCAAGAGGTTGATCAATATATGAATGTTTTTTTCCCAACTCATCCGCCAGAAGTCATCCAATGTATCCTGGAGAGGGGCTTGCATCGCTATGTATGCTTTTTTCTTGTGGACACTCTAAAGGAAGATGATGCATAGAAATAGGTAAAAACTTCTTTTGGAAACTCTGCACCATTGAGCTCTACCCTCTTGAGCTGTAGGTAAAAAGTAAAAAGCTATAATATTTCAATAAGAATTTAAGATTTCCACAGTTATCTCTACATCTACAGTAAGACAGGTGTAATGCTGATTGAGAACTTCTGTAACTTACATGGAAGTCTAAATACAATAGACAGGCTATATGCCTTAATAAACGCTTTATTGATTGGCCAATGTATTATAAAAACAAAGAGGTAAATAGCAGCTAAAATACAAGAAAACAACATATTTTGTTAACGTTTCAGTGTTATTAGTACATGATCTTCAGAAACAATGATTTACAGATCTACCGAATATACTTCATATCAAAGTGTATAAAAAGAATGTCAAGATAATATGCCTTAAAATTAGACAGACTAGCTACATAAAAATATGTCCTCATATCTATCATGTGTCAACATGTTTCAGAAAGTTATGATCCAATGATAAAGTTGCTAGAACAAAATACAATAACTCACATCAATATAAGATGCATTGATGTAATCCGTTCCTTCTTGGGCAGTTTTCATACGAAGACGAACACGAGAAGCATCCACTAAAACATAACAAAACAAATAAGTGATCAAGCGGAAAGTGAGAATGTTATTTAGTTTTTCTATAAAAATAACTGCTTATGGCAATTTTACAATTTAATGGGGAAAACATTGGGATAATGTAAACAAGCCCTGGAATAACTATGAAAAATCTCTGCAGGGGAGACCAATTTATTTAAAACAGACAAGAAAACTATTCAAAACACTCTTTTCCCAGTGGTTATTGTTAGTTATTTTAAGCCTTGTATAAACCATCAAACCAAATAAAAACAATAATTACTAATGTTAAGAAAGACGTCTTTCAGTTATAGCAAGCAAACTCTCTGAATGCATAAATACAACCACTCTGTCTGTTCAACAATTGCCATAGCATAACACGAGATGAGGCTACATACAAAACACAACATGGCCTCCACAGACTCTCATCCACTGAACCTATCAAATTAATTAATTTCTAATTACTTTTTTCTACTCTTGCACTGGAATTATTAGGTGCATAAATAAACTACAGGTAATTAAAAACTCAACATAATTAATTACTTGGTATAATGGCCTGTTCACGGTTTTTCAGGCGATTAAAAGGTCTCAGGCCAGAAGATTGTATATGGGGACTCACGAAGACATCATCCAGTAACTAAAATGGAAATTTAAATAAATAAATAAGATATTCAAACACTTCAAAATATGTTTCAAATTAACATTCTTACAATTTGGTTATTTGCTATTTTTCACATGTATACAGGTAGGTAGGTATTTGAATAATTATTTACAAAATCTGAATCAGGGGTGTGTTGGGGAAGCTGAGAGTCACCCTTTCACTCTTTAATGCATAAACATAAATCCAGTAACTGGCTATCTTCTCTGAATGCATGTCTTGATGGTGTATATAGACAAATGTGAAGGACAGCTCTAAACATCTCTGAGATTGAGCATAAAATGAATGAAGAACTTTACAGAAAACTGCCATAAATATTACGAGAAGTGTCTCTACTGTGTGGACACTGCTGGCGAAGTGACAAGGAAATGTCCCGACTTCCCTGAAAAAATTACTTGAGATACCCTTGCATTTTCACAACAGATTTAATAATTCACCAAAACATGTGTGCTAAATAGCACCAAACACAAAGTAAAAAATATCTTATATAAAAAATCAAAATAAAACACGTGTTTCTAAATACCAGACAAAAATAACATATTTTAATGATTTTCCACATCTCAGTCAGAGAATTATGGTTGCTTAATAAAGGAGAATTATCATCAGAATTAATTTTCTTTCAAATGTAATCTAAGTTATAGAGCTTTAAAATATAAGATAAATGCTTTTTATTTCATGTCAAATGGTTTTGACACTCCAAAGTTGTTTAAGATCAGGGCATTTTCTTATCTTTGTGATGTCAGCACCGCTCATGGTCAATTTCATCAGAAAAACTCAGTTGAGTTATATAATCAACTCCCATGATTGTTTTCAAACACAAACAACAATACAATACATGAGTAAAAAAACGTTTTTCATTTTTTATTTATTTATTAGCTTTCTACTTTTATTATCAACTGTGTCTCTTTTTAAATGAATACCTTCATCTTCAGCACATAGCATATCTTTCAAATAGTGATCTCCATAGCAGTGAAATAGAAGTGTAGTGAGATGAGAGAAGAATAAAGCGCATATATTTTTAATAATCCTGTTCTGTAAACTCTTGTTCATTTCCATAACCCATATAAATCCCAACTGTTTCATCTAAATTCTCAGAAGAGTCTGATTCAATAATACTTTTCCTTAAATTTGAAGAAACCAACCTTCAATGCATATTGAGTGGCAGTGACGTCACAAATTGATGTGCTCCAGAGAAAACCATAGAAACTAAAAAAACGCTTAAAATGCCTTATAATAAATTTCAAATATTTTTTTGCTACTTTTCTAGTATTCTGACGAGGTTAGTGTCTGTTTTTATTAAATTAGTGCAAACAAATTTGACAAACATTAATTCACTATTACATGAGAGAAACCCCAATTCAATAACAAGTTGTTACTAATTTTAAGCCTTCCTTTTTCCTATCCCTAGCAATCAATATTTATACAAAGATCAACTGTCTATAGTGTCCATTTTTTCTTGGTCCTGGAAGTGGCTGTTTTGGACAGTATTTCAAGTATATTGGAAAGTATTTCAAGATTTTGGTCATAATCTTACCTTCCATTCTTTAGTTAAATTTGTTTCACTAATTTCATCCACTTTCCAGTAATCTTGATTTAAAGTCATTTCTAAGCCGTCCAGAGGTATTTCTGTGTTACCTGATTTCAAATAATCCAGAATAGCATCATGAATGAAAATATATTGACTCTAGAAAGTAAGAAATGGACTTCAGACATTTTTTATCTTAAACTTACTAATCTTCTCTAGAAATCTAAAACAACTAATATCTTTTGAGTCAATGGTGGATGAGATTTTCAAAGTAATTATTGAATCCATTCCACCATGCACATATAATCATGAAGTTTACAATTTTACGGACACAAAACAATAACAAACACAAGACAAACAAGGACTGATAGGTAACCAAGCTAAAAAAAATACAAAGTTCTGAGTTCAACTCGGCTACCTTTACACATATGCAAAAATAAATAAATAAATAAGAATAAAACAAAAAAAATGGGAGGTCTCAGAACAGTGACAAAATGTAAGCTAGTTGATTTTCAAATCTACCACTGGTCAGCAGAAATGTAATCATAGAATTAAAAATTCTTGTGTTCATTTCACTGTTGTATTTGGAGTCATCTTATAAATGTAGAAATTCAAGTTAATAAATATGTAGTGGTAGGATAGATTCATTTTATGATTTAGACTATCAAAGAATGGACAATGCAGCAAAAAATGGTTCAGAGTCTTGACTAGAGCTACAAGTAGATTTCATGTTTTGAAAATTATGACTAAATTTGGGATGTTATCTCAAGTAGCTCCAACCCATAAGCGGGGTTAAATACTTAACACCATGAAACCGTGTACATGGCACAAGGTTACAAAAGTAGTGTATTCCATCTAATTAGCACCACATTCCTTCCTGGTGTCTAATACAGTCTTAGTATCAGTTCTTCCAGACCAAAGGCTCCAATTGAAGCAAGCAGTAAATTTGTTGTAGTTATACAATTGAAAAACAATTCTGACTGGGAAGTAAGCATGCAATGCTTTCCACTAGCTTGATCATAACAGTGGCTCATTCCTTCCTGGTGTCTAATACAGTCTTAGTATCAGTTCTTCCAGACCAAAGGCTCCAATTGAAGCAAGCAGTAAATTTGTTGTAGTTATACAATTGAAAAACAATTCTGACTGGGAAGTAAGCATGCAATGCTTTCCACTAGCTTGATCATAACAGTGGCTCAGATAATTGATTGATTGATATAATGTTTATGCTATGAAATATTCAGTCCCAAAAATTAAACTTTAAAGCTGGTAAACCTTCTGTTGTCAAAACATAGCTGAAATAATTTATAACTACAAAGAATAAAAATAATTACAATTATTATATAATATTGAGAACTATAAAGTCATATGTACCTCTTGTTGCACAAGATAGTTCCTTTGCTGCCGTATCTTTTTAAGAAAGTTGTATATTTCAACATCCTGCCGGTGATCAATACGTCGCATTTGAGAATCAAGAACAATGTAAGTTCCAGTTCTTCCTACGCCGGCACTAAAAACATATTTTTTATTAATTGAAAGAATAAAATTCTTCAACTTTGCAGCTGAGGAAAAAAGGTGAAATACGTTTCACTTAGTGTTTCCAGTACTGTCCTCATTCAAGACCAATCAATAAAAGAGCAGGTCCTATTTAGGGCCATATCTTTGACACTGCCCTCTGCAATTTGTGACGTTTTTCTTAAAGTTTTACAAATTTTTCAGAGAGCATTGGCTGTAAAGTGCCCTTTTTCATTACTATTGGACACTACACTAAAGTTCTACAATATCTCCTTAAGACTGAGGTTTCAAATGGTTTCAAAATGCAAAGTTGTACTTAGAGATCATGCCTTTCTAGGTTTTAAATGGTTTCATAATGAATCATCATAATATTAATTTATTCTATCAGTAAGTTTTATTTTGATGCATGGTGTTTTAGTGAAAGTTACAAAAAAGTATAGTTGTGAAAAGTTGTGAAATATTTTCTGAAGTAAAAGAAATACATGTATCATGAAAATAATATATCAGAACACACAATTACCCAACTGGAGACAACAAAATTGTCATTAGATTTATGGACTCCTTAGAAATAAGAACAGAAATATCAACCCTTTCACAACAGCAAATGTTTATAACAAACTAAATAATAATTATGGTAATTTATGTCTATATTTATACTAAAGATATTTGATAGTATTTTCAAACATAATTGGCCTCTTTACTTTTGCATGAAACTGAATAATCTGTTTCTGATTGGATAAATTCTTAGAAAGGATACAGTGAATTGAGAAATAAGAAACAACATTTTTTAAATTACTAAAAAACTATTAATGGGTTAAGAAACAACAAAATCAAAAAGGTTTGGCTACCTGCAATGAACAACAAGTGGTGCTGAATGTTCCTTTTCATGTTGTCGTGTCCTTAAAATAAATGATAAAACTGATGATTTATCGTGAGGAACACCAAAATCCGGCCACTCCGTGTAGTGATATTGCCATATGGTTCGTACTTCACCAGGAGATAACAGCTTTCCTGATGCCATCCTATGTGATGTTCTCTTCACAGAAAATTGGCGCATTATATAATACGAGTAATATTTTGTAGAATCCAATGTAACGTCATATCCTCTGTATACAGCTGTTCCTTCTGATGGCCAGTACTGGTCACATTTCCTCTAAATAACACATGGTAGAAATCAATAATAAGGTTACAGTATAACTTAGATACCTGTCACTACATTCATACTTAATGAAACTTAGCATATACAGTGACATAGTGTACTGTTTTACTTTATCATGTGTTGTTAATTTGCTAAATTATTAAATTTATTTATTTATACTACTACAATGTTTAGTTATATCTCTTGTAAAATCATAATTGAAGATATTCTCCACTACAATGGTTTCAGAAATAATAACATTTTGTCACTTAGAAGACATTATACTGTTATAATGAGTGACAAAACATTACTATTTCTAAAGCTATTGCAGTGCAGCACTCCTTCAATTGAAATTAGTAGTGATGTACGTTATAATATATATATATATAAACATTATAAAAAACAGTAAAAACAAAGAAGAGCTTTGATTATAGGGTATGTACAACAGTATTAGTCACCATTTCACTAAACTGGGCATTACTTCAGATTTAGAGAATTGTTCCCAGGCTTAAAGACTCTCTACCGAGTTTCTGGTTTGGCTATCAAAATAGATTTAGCTATCAATTTTCAGAACATCATTTACTCAAAACTGACGTTCACAATTAAGTATACCTTGCACCTCAAAGATGCCCATTTATGCTTGTTTTTACTGTCTCGTCCCTTTACTATTTATATTTCAAGGTCATATGGCAAACAGAATAGTTGTTTTCGTTACACTATGTCAACAGTCAAACCCTTAATTTTAAACATGTTGTCTAGCCTTGTGTTCATGCAAAATTTTTTTTATTTTTACGCATGAATATGAGACGGGACATGAAAAGTTGGAATTTAAAAAGGCCTTGACCATTTGTGTAGTGTAACTAAAACAACCATTTCTGTTTGGCGTATGGCATCGAAATTCTCAGCATAGACATATTTTTTGACAAGGAATGTGAATACAAAATCCATTTTTTATAAAAATAAACTTCCAATTTTCATGATATTCGGGGAAGGTCTATAGTAAAAATAATACATACCCTTCCTCGCTCCATTAGATTAGTAAGCATAACAATAACCCGACTCTCAGTTTCCCAAACCATTCGCCAAAAATCTGAAATGGTATGGTTCATAGGGGCTTGCGTAGCAATATAAGCATTATCTGTGTGATAACCATAAATGAAGTTTGCGTTGATGTAATTTGAACCAGGGATACCATCCACCGACATTAATCTTACTCGCGTTTGGTCATCTACAAGAGAGGAAATAACATTCTCTAGATCCAGGTATTCAATACGGATAGGATAAGGTAAACGTAATGTATACAGAGAAAATATAATAAAATATATGGAGTATTCAGAACACCCTCCTCCACAAAACTATTTAACAGTTGTTTTGTCTTAAAGATCACATTTCATAGTCCTTCCAATTATTTTTGTATAAATCATACTGTATACAAAAAATAAACTAAAGTGGTGCAGCTTTGCTGTTGAAGATAACGTCCTCAAACTATTGGCAGAATACTATAATTCAAGTGTGACTGTAAAACCTTGCAGACAATACCATAATATAATGTTCTTCCATGATTATTTTAAAATATAAAATTTAAGGCTTATAAAATGTGAGCCTTCTCACAGTATACAGTATATGTCACATACATAACCGTGTTCACACTTTGCAGATAGAAATCATTTCGGAATGATTTTTATTGTGGATAGGCCTTGCATTCACACTATTCTGATGCTATCTGTAATGAAAAATGGAATGATTCCACTCCGACACAAAAATAAAATGATTTAGCTACAATTAAACAATCCACAAAAGTGTGTATTGTTATTATTTTGGATTGTGTTTTGTTTATATAATTTATAATATTGCTGTCAATGGGTTTGTTGTTTGAACAAGTCAGACCACTATGTCTGAACACTCCATTCCGGAGCGTCTTCATTCCGAAATGATTGCTTTTCCCAAAGTGTAAACATGGTCATAGAATAACATTTTTATTTGAACAACTAAAATGACACTAATCACAAAACAAAGCAGACTACCAATTACTAACTAAAATCTCTAACAGCTATTTTATTAAAATACTTGGCGTACATGCAACAACATCATTGTATCTATTTTTGATCTTGTTTACGTCTGCATGTGACTGCACATATGTTATATCTGGTCGATTTGGTCCTAAGGACTAAAAGAAAACAAACATACATGCTTTATAGTTTTCAGAAATCAATCAATAAATAAAACAGACAATTATAATAATTTATTTTTTATTTGCTATTAAAGTAGTTTTTTTTTTCTCTCTTGGCCAAAGACCCAATTTTTGTTCAATGCAAAAACTGGTTTCTACAACTCCTTTCTGCAATGTGATTGGTATGTTGAAAAAATGTAGAATCCAACTCTAGAATTCTTTTATTAGAGATAACATGCTCTGGAGAATTATGGGTACTTTTGTAGTGAATTGAAATTCATTGAAAAACTTAATCAAAATTAATCAAAGAGATTTTCACCATTTCGCAACAATAAATATACACACATGGTAAATACAGTGCTTATCTCTTTGCATATATATACTTTTATACAAACTAATTGCCTTGAGAATTACAATATAATTTACAAATGATTTAATTGTGCCTGTGTTACATGTGTGAATGAGATAAAACCTTTTTATTAACAATAGAGATGATAAAATAATGGGAGTGTGTTATGCATACATGAACAGAAATAAAACATTATTTACAATAAAATATTATATATATATATATTATATATATATATACAATGGAACAGTAAATCAATAAAATAATCAATAAAATAAACATTTCAATATAAATAAGTTCATTTGCTTTGTACGGCTGACGCAGTGAGAAAAAAGAAAATTTATAAAGAGTGGATAGCACATACTATTATACCTAAATTGAGTCATGCTTCGATTTAATAACTGCCATAAAGTACAGTAATGGAAAGACTGTCCCTCGAGAGTATTTTAAGAGTCATTTCACAAACACTTTAATGAACAAAGCCATTATGGTATGGAGGACTGGCTATTTACGCTTATAGATAAGGCCAGTGACATTGATTCCCTGAGAAGAAAGGAATCATTTTGGCAATTTCAATTAAATCCCTTCATACCATATGGTCTTAATGAATGCAAGGTGACACTTCCATATGGTTAAACTGTATTTATGTTGTTGTCTGTTAATGTAGTGTGTAGATGGCCACTTATTTCTATCTTTTGTCTTTTATCTGTCATTGCTTTCTCTTTTCTTTCTAATACATTGAGCTCTTGCTGTATGTATTTTCATTTTCTTTTCTTCCCGTGGTATATGAGTTCCTATAACTAGGCCTTCTAAAGAACTTATGTACCCTATTATTCTTTATCTGTAATTTAAAATAACACAAATTCTGGAAATGGGTATCTCCTCAAAAAAGTTTTGTGATTATCTACCATCTTTTATGTATTTTTTATTTACTTATTTATTATTACCTGTCATCCATTTGAAGTTAGTGTCTGTAATTTTAAGTGTTGAATGTATGTCTGTTATCTGTTGTTTTATTATTACTGTTATCTTTATTATTACTTTATTGTTAACTGTGTTGTCCGATTTGATTTGTGGAATTGCACATTCTGATCACCTCCCTTATGGTTGCAAGACCATATTGTGTTGTATTTGGGTTACACCACTTAAATGTGGGGGCAGGGTTGTGGGTTTCCTCTTCCTTTGTTTAGTCATCCAGAATATTTCCTGGTAACTATGGCTCAATTTAGGCATAATAGTATGTGCAATCTACTCTTAAATTACAAAAAAACATAAATTCGCTAAGGTATGAACCCTGCACTAATTACTATGCTCTCCACCACATACGTCAATATAAATTACATAAATTTTAAAATTATCTTACATAGCACAATATGAATGAGAGTAGATACAATGTATTATCACATTTCTCTCCATCATACTGCCCTATGTACACACATATAGACCAGAATTCACTTGATGATTAGTATACAATGAAAATTATATTTACATCTATATTATTAAAATTATTAGATTTACAGTTATTACATAAAATTTCTTATTTATATATAATCTTAAAAATTCTAAAGCATACATATTAAAAATGTTAGAAATAAAATAAAATAAATAAATAAATCCACACATATTGACAAAAAATACCTTTTCTATACACTATATTTAGGATTCTTGATGTAATTGGCAGTACATATGCATGTAAATGTGTCTATTCCCATCAGCAGCCCATCCCAGACGTATAACTAGGAGACTCCTGTAGAATTGGGTTGAACTATGGCACTCCTAATAAGGTGCTGAACAGAGCAAAATAACATTCTCTCCATAGGATCATCCCTAGCTGGGCATTAATCCAGCCATGTAAAGGTTATGCTACTATGTCGAATAGGTCAATCTAACTTCCACCCAATCTACTATTAGCTGGGTAGGCAACGCTCTCTGACACTTGAAAAAATGTACCCCATGACAAAATAGCATTATAGAAATGAAATCTATCAGCGATCTAAACATTAAGAACAGTCACAAAAACCATTTCACAATATACTTTTGTGTCAAGGAGACCAAGCTATCAACCGGCGTATGGAGTAAAATACACACCAAAGCGAAAAGTAAAAAAATGTGATTATACATAATTGTATAATTAATTAGGTATACCCATGTAAATTTACTCTTACACTTGGAACGCACAATACCCCATCTTTCAATTAGGTTTCTATTAGAGACCATAACCACGGATTGACTCTCACATTATCTACTACTGGAACCAGGTTGAAGCTACTAGATAAAAACTTACCTTTCACAACATCCCAGGCTACCTAAATTTCTTCTAGATAGCAGACTTGTATCTTACCCCTCGGCCGAATAAGTCCATCCTACCTAATATTGACCATTATGGGCTACTCTCTTATGAAGAGCTAGATGTTACTTAGATACTACAAGAACACAATACATAGAAACATATATACATGATGGCAGAATATCACATAACATTATTTAAGAAGCACCTGGAACCAGGAGCTGTATTAGAAAAAGGAATAATTGAATAGTAGGGTACAAGAGTTCTTTAGAAGGTCCTAATTAAAGGGACTGATGAACCATGGGAAGAAGAAAGAAAGGGAGTAAGTATACAATGTAATGTAAGAGCACTATGTACATGTAAGACAGATAATAGAAAGTTTCAAAAAGAAAGAGAAAGAGTACAGATAAGAGGCCATCTTTTAATAAAATACAAATAATACGAAAAAATATACATATGAATAACGATCCTTAAGAAATCCCATAATCATAATTGACATCATGCTCATTAAGGCCATTTGGGATAAAATAATTTAATTTATACTGCCAAAAAGCTTCCTTTTTGCATACCGATTTTTCATCAAAAGCATGATCAATAAGAGTAAAGGACTAGTCGTACATTCCACTATGTCCAGGTTGGTTATAATCGGCGTGAAATGATGCCTGTGAACTGCATTTCTTGTAAAATGTCTTATAGTTATTAAATCTATATCGAAACTTGTTAGTTGCACTTCTAACATACTATATATATATGGCACTGTTTACACTGTACAAGATAAACAACATGGGTGTCATTACAGTTCAATTTACCATCACTTCTGAATATGCAAGTCTTTTGACCAGATTTGTCAGTAAATGTAGAAGTTATTTATCACCTTACACACACCACAGCATTTTTCACTACAACTAGCACTCTCCCCAGGCTCCTTTTGTAAAACAGGTAACCTTGCTTTGACAAGAATATGTTTCAAACTTTTTCCATTCTTAAAACCAACAATTGCTATTGATTGGAAATCTCTGTGGTGCTCCTCATTTGGTGTAAGATGGAGACGATTATTAGACAGAATGTTTAAATTTTTTTTTTTTGAATCAGATTTGGAAGAGCATGTATCCTGTGACAAGCCTTTACATGACAATATTTATGAATCTACTAAACAATATATGTGAGAAGTTAAACGGGAGATATGTAGGCAAATTCATAAGTCCAAATGTTGTTAACTTATCTGGTAAAAGGTTATAGTTGAGATATCTTTACTATCCAAAAGTTTAAAATTTATCCCAACTCCCAAGTATGTCAACAGAGTCACACTCAAGGAGGAATTTGAAGTCTTTGGTTGTAGGTTACGTTTAATTTGGCACTTTAGAAATGAGGAACATGCTGGTGTTATATCCTTTCTGTCCAAAATTCAAATTTAATCCCAAGGGTAAGGATGCAGCTATTGAGATGTACTTAAAAGTAGGTTAGAGGAAGAGGTCTTAGCACTTGATACTAAAATAACATATAACAACATAACTAAAGAGGAACAAGAGGCTTTAACATCTCTTAAGAATGATACTTCTATAGTGATCAAAGGCACATATAAAGGCTCAGCAGTTATTGTTTGGGACAGCGAGGATTACCTTAAGGAAGCAGATAAACAACTCAATGATCCAAAATGTATACGAGGAGATAAATAACAATCCAAAAATAGGACGTTTTTATTTGCTTGCAAAAATCTCTAATTATATCTAATTATTTCTAACATTTTTAATATATATATACTTTAGAATTTTTAAGATTATAGATAAATAAGAAATTTTATATAATATATGTATGTATAT
>JANTOQ010259363.1:0-13320 GCA_027564595.1 Bythotiara depressa | reverse complement strand
GATAAAAATGGTATCCCGATCTGTGTCAACCGCAAATCCAGTGAAATAAAAATGTCCTGTCGACCGCGGCCGCGACCCCCGCGACGAAAGGGTAAACCAATAAATCACTATGTGTGATTTAATAATACATACATATAAAACAGCCATTCATCATCACTTGTATAATCATCATCCTGACGAGAAAAGAATCATGTTTTAAATCATGTCTTTTCTTCCAGATTTCGCTACCTGGGCTTATCTATGGGTGGGCTTATACATGGGTGGGCTTATCTATGGCAGGGTCGGAAGCGTAAGTTTTTGGTGGGCTTATCTATGGATGATCTTACACATGGATGGGCTTATACATGGCAGTTTACTGCATGATAAAATAAATAAAATAGCTATGATAAATTTACATAACTTTTATTTTTAAATAATAATACAGTAAAATATAAACGAACTGTAAGAAAAAGATTATATCACGTTTATTTACCCAGAAATGTTACAGTACCCAACACCAGCGATAAAATCTTTGCATAATTTACAAGGACAGTTACATTTATATTTCTTAATACGATTTTTAAAGATATCTAGGCTTGTTGATGTTTTAATATTTTCAGGCTCTAGATTCCATACTATGGGACCTATATATTTTAGTGAGTCCTGACCCTATGAACAGAATTAACCCTGGGTATTGTATACTCAAACTATGACCTTAATTTAGGACCTGTATAATTTCTAATGCTAATAAAGATATCTGTCATGAAACTTGGTGAGAGATTATTTTGAAATTCAACGGCTATTCATTTTAAATTTCCTTGATGAATTGAAACGGAGACATCCTTTTCAAGCAATTCGTTAAAAGTAGATTCATAATCTTTATACGCAATGCGCATTGCTCTTTCGTGAAGATTGTTTATTTTCGTGTTTATAGTTCTGCCACAAAACAGCCATACTAATGGCCAGTATGCAAATTGTGACTTGATAATATATTTAAATAAAATTATTTTCTTAAGATTTGGCATATATTTTGTTAACCTTGATAAGGCAGACATTTTCCGTCCAATTTTCATAGAACGTCTGTAACGTTTCTTCGACGTTGTCACGACGTTGTTAAATCATGACGTGCCGACTGGAAAGGTACTTCGATGTAGCTAATAGATTCAAACAACGTTCGAAACAGATTACATACAATGCAATGTATCTTCATTTCTAGAGCGTTTTTTAGAGATGAATAAAACAAAAATAAGTTTTAGAAGTATTAACCCTTAAATGCATAAACATACCTCCTGATTATATTAAACTTTTAATTGGAAACCTTTATAATTTTATCAAGAAACCAGGGGGTCTTATCAATTTTACCAAATTTTTTTCACATTATATTTCCAATAATTAACCCCCTGGAAAAAGCAAAATAGCAAAGAAATGACCAATGATTTAATTCCTTCCCGGGGATACTATACATTAAAAAGTTAAGACGAAGCTCTTATTTTGCTTTTTTCCAGGGGGTTATTTATGGGAAATATATTGGTAAATAAATTTGGTAAAAGCTGATAAGACCACCTGGTTCCTAATAAAATTATAAAGATTTTCAATGGAAAGTTTAATATAACCAGGAGGTATGCTTATGCATTTAAAGGGTTCCAGAAATTAGTCAAATTTTAATTGTTTTTTGGAAAGAATTTATTTCATGTTCTAATAACTCCTCAATACATAATATGCTTATACTTAAAATTTGATATTGGTGTGGCCATCAGAAATCATTTTATTACTATCTACACTTTCTTAAATTTAAGTGCATACAGTCACAGTCTCGTTTTCATGAGGAAAAAACTAAATTCTTTAAACAATTGTAGAAGTTGCAATAATTATAGTTTGATGGTAAAACCTTTCAGATATATGTTATTTTTATTGATGAATTCTAGCTAATATGAAATCCATTTTTTCTAAAGATGTTTCATTAGTCTTGGTCTCCCTGTGCCAGATTTATTGAAAACTAACTTATCTTTTGGTCTAAAAATAACTATTTGTTTAAACTCTCTCTATTTTCCACAAACAATCGTGTCCGCATCTCACTACGATTCGTGAGAAATATTTTACCACTTGAATATTTTGCACAGTATTTGGCTAAAGAATCTTTTCCCATGATGAATTAAAAAGTTCAACATCAAACACAATAAATCACTTACGGGAAAGAAAGTACTTATGGAAAGGATTAGAAGAAAAATACCAGATGTTCGAGACGGAGACCCAGGGCAATATTTTTTGTAAATTGATTTATAAACTTTTACCCAGGGTAGCCTCGTCAGTACTTAAAGTGCTGTTATTAATTAGGATCCTGTGATCGTAGTCCTGATTGTAATTAATTGGAATTAACTAGCTCCCATTTGAGCTACAGAAGTTTCTAATCAGCTCTGCAGGTCACGCAGGAAAGTCCTCTCAACGAGACAACTCCGAAGTAAAACTGTCGTCCACAGGCGGAATCGAACCACGGTCGTTCGACAATTTAGGATCTAAGTTGCTAGGTAACGGATGCACGCCGCTACACGCCGCTACATCCGATTAGAGGACGAAGGATGAAAGTGTTCGCTGGGTATAATTCTGGCTGTTTTAAGAAATAAGGATAAATTAATCTTATGTTCTTATAATCTTATAATAATAACAAGCAAGAAGGATACGCTTGAAGAGCGATAGCTTATTATAACACCAACAATGGAGTCGAAATATCTTGCTTTTGCCTGTTTTACTGATAAATGACATTACCATGGTAAAATCTGTAATATATTAGTCTTTACGACTTTTCTAAAACTTCTCTGAATTTTAATCATGTATGTAAACAGGGATAAATCGTTTTTTGTTGAATTCCGAGATGTCTCTGAAATTAGTTTAGTTTTAGTTTTGATTTATTACACACATTTCTTGAAAGTTTAATAATTCTCATTTCTGGCTTAAAGCCAAATAAAAATAAATAGTTTGGCATTAGAGAAGTTATTTGTACATCTGACTTGGATTGATAACATTAATAGACAGGAAAATTTTGCCGAAGGATCTAATTTTTCCGGTTAGCATTAAATTTTATTCTAGAAAATGAAGGTAGGTCCAAAAACAACATTTTTTTAAAACTTGCACATTTTTATATCGGCCAAGTGCGTCACCTGATCACTCATTAAAAGTTCCTGGTCACTAGAATATTTTTTGCTTGAAAAAGATTAATATTACATATCGTTGAAAAGAGCATCTAAAATTGAACAAAACCCTCTAAAATAGTACACTTCAAAAATGACGTTGTTATGAGATACAGGGCTTTAAATATTAAAAAAATCAGGGGGTTATTCTTGTTTCATATAACTAATTTGATTACATATTTGAGTATGATTTATACCGGAATTTAATAAATTATATTGCACCTTATTATTCTAATGATTGTTTGGTAACTTTTTATCTAAAAGATTTGCAGTGAAGATTTTTTGTTTATTCTTTAGGCTTGGTGATAAGGTTTTTAGAACCTTCTTCTCGCTCCGGCCAAACTTAGCTTGTAAATATTTTTATATGTACTTATACGTTACGTGTATGTAAATTTTTAAAACGGCGAAAATACATATGAAACTAAGAACTAAACTAAAAGCTCACCCCCAATTACCTTTCTGGTACGATGGATAGGTCTCGGAGAGGTTTTGTTTGCTTTGATTTGAAAGCGGGAACTGTATTCATATTTAATCAACGCGTATGTCCTGAAATGCAATTATAAAAATAATTGCACCGTTTTTTTGGTGTAAGAGATATTAGGTGTATTTGTGTTGTATAGTGCGGTAATAACCTCATCCATAGAGCTTAATTTTCTTTTTTTACTTGAGGATAGCGGAAGAAGAAAATATAAAACATGAACTAAAACAAACACACTACTAGACAGCACCATTACAATTTAAGGCATTGTTCCCCAAAAGGCACAAATGTGATATATCGTCAGGAAACATTGCCTTCTGATATCAAAAAGAGAAAGAGATCCTGGGAACGAGGTTGGTGCGGTAAGGAAGATAAGAAAAGTTAAAGGTATAGCCATGTAGAAATCTTTTCCAGCGGATAGTCCGAAAGACGTGGAAAGATGTCCTCTTTGTGATATAGTTATTTTGCGGAAATGAAAGATTACTTGTCCCAAAGTACGTATGGTCAAATTTATTTAAATAATGGAGTACCATTAATGCATTTAATGTACATTTATAAATACGGTAAAATATTTCTGAACGTGGGCTTGACAACACCACAAGCAAAATAGAAATGGCTCAAGACATGTATATAATTCCGGTTCAAGAGAAGCATATTCTGATAGCAATCATATCAAAACTTTCACGTAAATTGTTCATAATACCACACGCATCACATAGATGCTGCTAATCTGTAAGGAATTGAGTAATATTGTCATCGGGCAAAAAAGAAGTCGTATCGTCGTCCATTACAAGTATTTCCATTTCTTTGTCATAAAACACCTGAAAGATGTTAGTCTCATGCTTTCTGTTGTCTCATCCGCTAGAGAATCAGATATCAATTTTCAATTAGAAGCCGAGAGAGAGCTCTTGAAAATGGTGGTTGCATTTGATCATGTAAACTATGCTAGATACGACAGCTATCAACATCTATTTTATGTCAAGAAAGAAAACTAAATACCTAGTCCCACATACCAAGATTTATTGTTAGGTGGTCATATTGCTACTGTAACAGGTAACATGTTTAGTGGTGTTAAGACCAAAGGTACTGTAACACCGTTTCGATCTGGCTACAAAACAAATATGAACACCGTTAACCCTTAGGTTATAACTACTCACATGCACTATGCAATTAAAACAGAAGCTTACGCACTGCCATCATGGTGCACAAGGAGCTTACATCTGCTTCAAAGATCAGACATACACGCAACTTTGACTGCTTGAAAACCATGCTGGAAATGTACAGCACTAATCTGTTCACAGACGGCCCAGCAAGATGTATACCAACTATAGATGTAGGCGTAGTTGAAGTTTTGCTTAATTCTACGGAAGTTGGTGAAAAATGTCGCAATGAATTTGTGAAAGATGGGCTTGCTTGTTACCAGTATCAAATCCTTATTTGCTCCCTTTTCGAGTAATAGACTGAATATTGAACTGAAAAAAGGTTAAACCGAAAGAAATAACGATCCTAAAAGAGGAGCATCAAGTTTTCGGGGTTTGATAGCCAACGCTACAACACTAGAGGAAGCATTTCAGCACACAGACCTGCTTGTTTGGTAACATATTAATACAGGGATCTTGCAGATGGCATACGAAGTTTGGGATTCACTAAGGTAGGCCGATATTAAACGGTTTGTAGATTTTTAACAGATATAATTGTATAAAACGTAGTTAAATTCCACGTAATGATGGGATGCGATATGTGATCGTATTTCTATCGTTTAGGAAACATTATAGTAATATAGAAAATAATGCCCTAAACGTTTATTACACAGGGTTTGTAATCAAACTACATATTTTCAGGAGGTAAAATGAAAGGCTTTCTTTAGCAATTCTCCTCAAACCACATACATATATAAATGTTTGCTTATATTTAAATATGTCCAGGGTTTAAAATCATCTAAAATATAAGTATTTTGCACTGTATCCGTTAATTTCATTTGTCCACACCAGGCATTCCTTTTATATATGTACCCCTGATTTGTCTAGGTTAGGAAGGGTACTATTTTAGTGAAGTTTATTCAGTTTTTGATGCTCTTTTCAATGGTATTATGTTAACCTTTGTGAAGAGATAAATATTTTAGTGACCAGGAATTTTTAAGGGGTGATCACGTAACTCACGAGGCCGATATAAAAATATGCAAGTTTTTAAAAATTTGCTATTTGGACCTACTTTCATTTTCAAAAATAAAATTTAAGGTTACCAGAAAAATTAGATCGTAACAATTGTAATATTTCAGAAGCAGTCAACGGAGGTGTTCTAGGGAAACAGGTGTTCTGAAATGCCTGGTAAAACTTTTTAAATAGAATTTTATAAAGTTGCTGAAGTCTTCTAGTCTTCTAGAACAAAAATTATTTTTTCTTAGAACTGCTCAATTTGCCAGGAACAAAATTATTTCTTCTTCCTAGAGAACCCTTCAGTTTGCCAGGAACCAAACATTTTCTTCCTAGAACACCTCTTTTTCCCAGGAGAGAGAAAAATAATTTCTTATAACAGCTCAATTTTCCGGAAGAAATTGTTCCTAGAACACCACAATTTGCCAGGAACTTCAAATTGAGTATTCGTTAGAACATTTCCGCTTGCCAGGAAGGATACCCCTCTAGAACACTTATTTCTTAGAAGACCCCTATTGGCTGTTCGATAATTATTAATTTAATACTATATTAAAGTTTTTAATTGAGCAAAACTAGATTCTAACCTAATTTAATAAAATTGTCTATGCTGTTAAGCTAAATTAAAGTACTGATCTTGCAAAAGATGGCTAAACAGAATGGAAAAGACAAAACAAAACAAATGTAACAACATGGTAGCCAAAGTAGTGAAGACAATTAAATATTTTTCAAGCAAAAAATATAAATTCTATTCTGGCGTAAGGAAAAACAAAATAACCATAAGGATTGGTTTGGCATTAGAGAAGTAATTTGTAAATCAAACCTGGATTTATACTTTGTAATAATTACAATAGGTGTAAATGATATAATCCATAATGGTTAAAAATAAAATAACTTCTCGAACCGCCAAAAACGACAAATTAACTCTGAAAAAATAAACCACAAAAGCTATGCATGACCTACAGTGTCTAGACCACTTAAATCATATATTATAAGGCAACGCACGTGAGCGAAAACTGGATGACCTAGTCTAGACCAATTAAATCATAAATTGTCAACTTTATATAATAAAGGACCCCATGATACATGGAACGATCGAGAGAGAATATTTTTAAATATTTTTACTTTTATTTTTTGGTTATACTTCTAATTATATCATTACTATTTTTTTCACAGTTTATTAATAAACGTTTTTAATGATTTTGATGATTAATTACCGACGTTAAGTAAAGTAATAATAATAAAGAGATCCAGTGGGCACATCATGGTCACACGATGTTGAAACAACGTTAGATCGACGTCTGTAACGTTTTTCCGACGTTGAAAAAAAGTTGTTTGACCATGATATGCCCTCTGGGGACGTGAGCGAAAACTCTAGCAATCTGTCATGCGGTAGACATTCAGAAATCTGAGAGAGAAACGCCAGCTTAGAACTCATAGAAAATTCCAAATATATTTTATATACATCACTACACCGATCACCAAATACCTGCATCATCTCACCAGCTACATCACATTTGAATTCCCAGGGCACCACCACAACGGAAATAATGGCCACGGTAGAAAGCAGCAATCAGGAACGCAAGTTCTAGACAATAAGGATCGCAGAGTGGATAAAAAGGTATTTCGTGTGAGCGGAACAAACTTAGTATCACATCGCAACTGAAAGGCAGGCGCAGATGCAAACGACGCTGGCCACGTTGAATGGTATTGGTGTGAAAGTAAGTTGCAAGAAGACCCGAATTGACTGCTCGCTCGCAATAAAACATGGACTGGTGAGCCGAGCAGAGCCGCGCCAACAGGAAAAACAAAATCTAGGCAGCAGTAGAGAAAACAATAGAGGCTAATTGAAGCAAAATGACAGGAGTAATGGAACATGCGGATGCAGTCTTTCCAAACCTCGAGAAAATAATTTTAAAATAAAATGGCCTGTAAAAGTATATTCAAAATCCTATAAATTGTGGAAAAACTTGGCCCCCATTGTTCCTAATAACTGGAGTGGTAATAGAGCGACTTAAAAATTGAGTATAGGCGCATGCCACATCCAGGGATGGGATACAAAAATATTCTCAAAATGGGAGGAATTGCCTGGATTGGGTTCGGATATTTACAGAAGTCTCGCTACTGAACGCATGAAGTTGGGTGTGTCTTTAGAAGCCTTTCTTGTCCGACCAAAATTTAAAACCAAAAATAAAGAGAAACATACAACACAAACATACAACTTACAACTTACAACCCAGGCCATTAATTATGAAACTTTTATGCTGATTCGTGTATTGGCACTGTTCGCTTTACCTGTCAAGATTGGGGTTAGATGTTGGTGAGAAACCGCGTAGGATCTCAAGTGCCACTGCGATGTATAGAAAAACATCCGAAATTGTCAATTGTTAAGTAGTAGCCAAGTAAACGAGAATCCTCTGGTCACACGATATCTGACGGTTGTATATGTGTACCCCAGGCCCACTTCAGGAAGTAGTTGGCTAATGCTATCTATTGTGGGAATTTGAAGTTTTATTGGCTGACCGTGGTATGAATCCTTGGATATGCCACCGTTCACCAAAGAGGAGCCATGTGGCCATGATAAATCAACAATAATACGACGCTCCTCTGAATCGATTTTCGGTACACGGTTTAATGGAGAAACTATACGCTATAAAAAGTAAAACCTTACTTAGTAATATGAATAAACTAGACACGAGTAAATACTACTAAACCGTAAGTAAATGTTACTGGTGCCAAGTTGTGAGAAAATGTCCTCGTGCAATTAGGATTTTTTTTCTTGTCCAGTTCATTTTACTTGTTTGTTATAATTATTGTGTTAAAAGCAATAGTTTCTTATGATTGTAATTTTCTTTGTGTTAGTAAAATTATCTCTTATATACAAGTTTTATCTTTGTTTCTGGATGATAAATCATGTATCAAATGTTGCTCATATACTTTGCTTAATTTCTCTTTTGGTTTCGGCTAATTTTCGATATTATTCCCGCGAAAATGTGCATAAATTAGGCAACGGTTTTTTCATAATCTTACCATCTGTCAGAAAATCGTTTTTCTCCATTAAAACTTTTATTCCAGTGTTATTGGTTTTGATTTTTGATTTTGATTTCCACTAAAGCCCGCGAATATTTATTCCCGCCAAGTTTTAGAATCATCAATTGATGATTGCGTACGTCTCGGTGAAAACTACTACAAAAAGGAACGAGGTTGTCAAGTTTCACACCGCAATATACAATACGGTCAATAAAGAAAGGCAAGTGACAGCATCACTCACCCAAATAAATTGTTAAGACAAATGTTTTTTCGGCTAAAAAAACGATTGCAAATGAAGTCGGATAAAAGATCGCACGTTGGAGGCCTGTGTGTTTGTTCAACACGTTTAGTCAAGGATAGACAAGATCCCAGTCTTTAGATACAATTCTGGCCATTAATTTAGGAACTTTTGGCGTTTTATGCTCATTCGTGTGTTAGCACATTTCCCGTCGCGTGCAAACTGCACGAGTTTAGGGTTAGGTGTTGGTGAGAAACCACGTAGGATTGCAAGGACATCCGTGTGTAAACACAACAAAATTATCTGATGTCGCTACGCATTATTTTTATAACTTGAAAACTTTATGCTCTTCCGGGCTACTGTGTCTGACTAGTCGACCACAGCACATAAACATTTTTACGGGTGGCTCAGAGATTGAGAACGGCCCCTATTTTCTCTATATTTAATCTGTTTTCATACGAAAGAACTGTTTATGCTAATAGATTTGCTTTAAAATGATCTAAATCTTGAACGTACTGCGATTGCTTCCAACCTTTTCCTACTTCAGGTGAGCTTTATTTACAGTAGCCACAAAATCTTTTTGGAGCTTATATGCCACATGCTAGTATATTTATTTACTTATTTTGCTTTTTAAGTGAGCTATGAACAGTATTTGCCTAGTGTTTAGTTTTGTAAATAATGTATTTATTAATATATTAACTTTAAGCAAATAGTTATTTATCTTTCTTTCTATCGCACGTTTTTAAGATTCCAAAGACAACATGTAACCTATCCTATGTGGAGTACTTTCATTGGTTCCGGTTAATATTAATTTACTCCCGTAGGAGATACACGACATTCAGTGAGTTTAATTTCACTCAATTAAAGTAATTAAAGCACTTTCATTGAATTCGATAAAGAAAAATTTACTTCCTGTAAAAAATACATTCCGTTCAATAGTTTAATTTCACTCAATGTAAGTACATTCAATCTACGGTACAATTACCCCTCCAATATTTTTCACGGTCAGAGTCTTCTTATTTTTCTAGATTTCAAAACGCCATAAAATTACTTCCAGTGCAGATATGCTTTTAAAACTTTGCATGCTGGATTATTTTTCGACGAGGAATTCAAATCTGCTGTCGGTTTTAATGTGGCAGAAACAGAAAAAATATTCAAAATGGTAGCCTCTCAAATCTGATAGGTGTATTGTCTTTTACTCGTATGTATTTCTTTCACAAGTAACTAAGTAACACATAAAGCATTTCAACTGTTTTTGTTGATTTTTTTATGTAGTGGTTTTCCCAGTAGCTGACACCAATGACATGACGACCTACTTTGGTTGTCATGCCCTCAATGGAAAATCCGACCGCCCTTTTAATTCCCACCTTTCGCCCCAGATATTGGTAAGCTATTGTATAATTTAGCCCCATATATGAGAAAGAGCCTCTAGCATATTCTGTTCGAATTTTCGGCAATCTTCGGATTATAATAATGTAATAATATAATTATAATCTTTAACTCAACCTCGTTCCCAGGGCCTTTTTTCCTTTTTGATGTTTCTGATAGCGGAAGAAACATCAAAATCAGTAACATCAAAAAGGAAAAAAGGCCCTGGGAACGAGGTTGATATTTAACTAACAAAGAGTGAGCGCTTCATGTCAATAACAATATCTTTGTAGAGTGCGTTATTATGAACTAATCAACTCTATGCATTTAGGACTTTCCATTCGTACACGAAAGCATTTCCTCAAGTATTTCGTTATATATCTAATAAAATTACAGGAAAATTATTTCCAAAATTAGACATGATGCTGGCTATATGGTGAATATCATTAGGCAAATTAAGAACAGGGCACCTTATAATATAACTGACCACCACCAGCTTTTCTATAGACTGAGATATTCTAAAAGGCTCGCGCTATTAGCATCTCCGAACACTGAGTTAAAATTTTCAACACCAGCGGCCAGAAGCACACAGCAGAGCTGTTCGTTCTATCAAAGAAGTACACGTTCTTGAAACAGAAGAGAAAAATAGAGGTTCCGTTAGAACACCTCTTTTTCCTAGAAACAATCGTATTTCTCTTAAAACACAAACCTCTTTTCTAGCAAACGAGTTGGTTTCTCTTAGAACAGATCATTTTGCCAGGAAATCAGAGAATTAATAACTCATAAAACAGCTCAATTAAGTTAGCCTATGCTCTCTCCCGTCGACGCACTCAAGTGCGGTCTATGGTCTATGAACTTTCGTCGAAATTCTTATTTCAGACGAAACAAAAGGTTCCCAAGATTTTGGGAACCTACGAATTCGCTTTAACGAAGAAAACAAACGGCCCTAGAAGCTCGTAGCAGAAGAACGAAGAAGCAGAGAAAGAAGGACGAGGGGAATCGTGATTAATATGAAACTTCATAGTCGGATATTTATGCATATTATTTATGAATACAATAGGTCTTAAGCCGGATTTTCACTTAAAAAAATTGATACGCGTACTACGTAAAAAAGTTAAAATCGATTCAACATTTTTTTATACTACGGTACGATACGTAAACAAAAAAAGTGTTAACCAATCTAATGCTTAGTTTTGATACGATCCGTGTCGATACGCGTATAATTTTGTTAAGTGGAAATCCGGCTTTAGTCTGTACCTACTAGCTCTAACTTGTAGCTGCCTATTAAACTAGGCTATAACTACCTCTTCAATGTTTTGAAAATTTATAAAGTGAAACAATATTATTTTTAATTGTACGTTCCTATTTAATTTCAAATCTCTTGCTTCCTTGGGGGCCTGGCCAGAATATGGTTGCGACAGGGTTCAAGCATCAACCTTAACTGTTATATCTCATTCATGATAAATTTGATATGTGGCACAATCTAGTATTATATTGCATATAGCTAGGTGTAAGCCAGCCAGTTTGTTTAAAATTTACCACCCTATGTAATGACAATGGTGCAGCAATGAGCTATTTCGTATTATATCCATACAGGGGTATGGAAGTATAAAAACCCAGGGGGTTCCTTGTTTTTACATTTATTTACAGGGGTAGCTAGTTAAGCTTATGATTCAAGTTGGTAAAGTAATTTATTCGTAGCATTTTCCAGGGTGTTCAACGTGTGAGAAGGATGGATTAAGACTCTTATTTCCAAACCCTCAAGTACACTAAAATTTACTTCTATATACATCTTTACTCCTGTCCAAATTGTTGTTTCTGTTGAACTTATTTTCCAGGGTGGCATCCTTTAGATTTCTAATCCCTAAAGTACATCAAACTGCACTTCTATTTGCCACGAAAACAGATAAAATTGTGTGTTGCTTTAGCTTTTAATGAAGTGAGAAGTTGTAGCTACATTTCCAGGGGTCAATAAAATTTGAAACAATTTTTTCCAGCGAGAGTTGAAAATACAAACTGAATTTCCAGGAGTAGTTAAATATATCAAAAGTTTACTTCTATACCCCTGTATATATAAAAATGGAATTGTCCCCCAGTGCGTCAACCAGTATCAATATCTTTGTATTCCTTTTTCTTCTTAGAATAATCTTAACAGTCTTAAAATAAAAATTTTAATTAAAAAAATAATGGTAATAATATTTTAAATTTAAGAAATAAAATACTGTAATGATTTATGAAAGTGTTTTGAATTGATTTCCTTACAAGCTTATTTCCTATGTTGTTTTTTACTTTGATTAGAGAAACCTTCAGAAGCAGAAACTTTGAAGAAACTGAAATTTTGCTAAATATTTATTATTCAAAAACATAAACACAAACAGACTGTACAGAGAAATCATTCGAAAGTTTTGAGAACATCAACTTTCGTAAACAAAATATCCTTAGTATATTTTTAAAATTAAACCTGTGAAGTTGTGAAGTATATGTATCAAGTTATGAAAGTTATTTACCATGCTGTTGTGTTGGAATTACTATGTACAGAAAGAAGTGTTTTTCTAGATAAAGAACTTGGCTCATAAATCATATTAAGATGTTATTTATGGCAGTTGTATCAGTTTGTAAGCATGGCATGCAAATTTGCAGAGTTTGCTAGATGTAAAAGTTTGCTCTGGAAAAGGAATATTCACCTGAAGAATACTCAGTGCAATGTGGATCCAGCCCTCCATATAAACTCATAAAACATGAAGCATAGGTAGCTGTAACGTATAAAATTAACAAGAAGAATAGTTTATATTTACATATAGTTTATACCCCTCCTCTCTCTCTCTCTCTCTCTCTCTCTCTCTCTCTCGATCCTACGCTGTTTTCCGGATTGTAATGTGTGAAATTGTTGAC
>JANTOQ010259252.1:0-13322 GCA_027564595.1 Bythotiara depressa | reverse complement strand
TCAATTGAAAACAATCATTCATGGAAAAATTGATATTCTAGTTTTAACTGAAACAAAACTAGATTCCACTTTTCCTATAACTCAATTTTTAATTGACGACTATTCAGAACCTTACAGACTAGATAGATAGAAATAGACAAGGTGGGGGTGTTCTTGTTTACATTAGAGAACACATCCCAAGTAAGAAACTTACTAGGCACTATTTTCAAGATGATATTAAAGGAATATATGTAGAAATAAACTTAAGAAAAAATTAACAAAATTACTATTGTTCGGTTCTTATCATCCTCCAAATCACTCAGATGATTACTATTTTAAATGTGTTAGTGAATCATTGGACGTATATAATCGATATTATGATAAATTTCTTCTTGTGGTAGATTTTAATGATGAAGATTCAGAAATTTGTTTATCACAATTTCTTTATCAGTACGAAGCTAAAAACATTGTTAAAGAAAACACGTAGAATCTCAATTTAAATACTGTCCTTTAACTTGGATGTTTCACAGTAGGGAATCAAACAAGAAAATCAATCGGTTACACGAAAGAACTCTCAGACTTGTTTATTATAATGACTGCTTTTCAACATTTGAAGAATTGCTTGATAGGGATGGTTTTTACTCTGTTCAACATAGTAATATAAAAGCAATAGATATTGAAATGTATAAAGATGTACATAACTTATCTAATACTACTTATAGTGACATATTTAAAGCTAGAAATTATAATGGTCCTCCTTTACAAAACTATTTGTCTAAGCCTTCAATCAAAACTGTAAATTATGGTCTAAACTCTTTAAAATATCGTGGACCTGAAACTTGGAATCTTGTACCCAGTAATTTTAAAAACATGTACTCGCTTGACAATTTTAAGAAAATGATAAAAACATGGAAAATCACTAACTGTACATGTAGAATATGCATAGATTATATACAAAATGTTGGGTTTATATATCCCTTTGACTAAAACGTTAAACGAATGCTCATGCCTACACAGTGTTTTCACAAAACATTTTATCACGTTGATTGTCTGGGAAAACAGAAAATGTCATTTTTCTCAGGTCTTTACAAGATTTGATCAGTTCTGACTTCATATACTCACACAGTTATAGACCTATATATTTCGCACACGCTGCGAGATGGACCAAAATTGATTCATCTCAAGCAATGTTTAAGTTAATGTAGATAAAAAGAACCTATGAGTAAAGGTTTTAAACATTTACCAATAACCTAAGACTTAGGATCTTAGATATTTTGATAATAAAATACCTGTGGTTGTAAATCACAGTTGTGTATTGCATATAGTGCATCGGTGTAATATAAAGGTTGTTTATAAGCTAATATAAAGGCAGTGCAAGACCTGGATCACTGTTTAACAAAGGTTGATTCCGATAGTATAATCCAACAAAACTCGGGACAAGTTGCTACACCTGAACTACAGTACAACTTTACTTAGAAAATGTCCATTCAGCTGGTGATGATTTAGTAAAAACCTTAAGGACAGATGCAATCTTTAGTGCAGCAAAATTGTAAAAATTACAATCGTTTTTTTCATGAAAAATGATTGACCTCAACTTGAAATTTGAAAGGCAGAAACAAAAACTATAGGACTTTTCTTTTCATATATGTCATAATAAAGCGTAATAAATAAATAAAATTATACTTGTTAATTTAATGTCTGAAGTGTCAAATTTAAACAGATAAAATATTACAATGCACCTATCGCACTTAAGAGGCTTCCATTTTGTATATCTTTTATATTTCTGTCTTCACCCTCCTCCCCGTGGACTCGAACTTTAAACAATCCATGGTTAATATATATAGGTTAATATTAAGCAATAGGTAATTGTAAATCGCGTCAATCTAAAATGCCTCCAATTGTTTTTTAAAATGAAACCATATAGCCATATTTTATTTTCTCAACATTAGCACAAAGTGGAGTTGCGTGGTGGAAAGAATAACTGCGAAGGTAACGTTTTCGTAGGAGGATTCCCAGTTTGTGATGATGAGTGGGACATCAACGATGGTAATGTGGCTTGCAGGCAGTTAGGTTATGATAAAGGAGCTGCATTTGTTACATCAGGTTACTTAAAACATTTAGTATTCTATAGTATAATGTAATGTTACAAACCAAATAAATTCGGTGGGAATTCCAATTACCCTATTCAGCCTGGGCTTTTTGGGGCTGTTCCGGACTAGGGGGCGGGGGGCGGTCAACCTATTTATTACCAAGGAATTTGCGACCTACTTTAAATGTTCTAAAATAATACTGAGTGTGTTATATCAAATAGCATATCGAAAAAATTACCACCTGCTGGGAATCTAATCTAAACGGAAGACCGATCCATTATTCCAAATAATAAAATTTTACATGATTTTGTATCAAAGTAAGTTTTAGAAAAAATCACAAATTGCAGCCCATTTGCGTCAGCGGTTCAAAAATTATTGCAAAATAAATGACAGGGGACGGATCTACATGCCTCCCCCTCCACCCTCCCCCCAAGCCACACACACACATAAACATACACACAACACAATAAACATTAGCATAAAATGGAGTCACATTCTGTAGGGCATAACTAGGAAGGAAGGTAACCTTTTCGTATGGTCTTCACTAATCGTACATCATATATAATTTCTTACTGACCACATTGCGTGAAGGCAATCAAGCTCACATTCCATGACATTCAATTCCAACTCTTATCAACATACACTGTTATGCCAAGGATATTTCTTTACGATCCCAAACTGGCACATTGGTAATTCTACAGACGCTTCAAAGATAGCGTTATAGGAAAGTGTTCAAGTAATATTGTAGCAACAAATAATCAAATGGTAAAACATGGAAATTTGCAAAATAGATATGTGTCATATTTCAGAAACAAAGTTCCTGAAGACAGTATAAATACCAAATATACTTAACTATTAATCACTACTTCAACAATTTATCCATGAAGCAACTATCTTATAGTACGACTTATTGTAAAGTTTTTGACATACTCGCAGCTAGAGGAAAGCTGTTTTGTACTTGGAGACGAAATAAATCTTATTACTCACTGGTTAACCGTATTGGACTTAATTTATTAACAAATGATTGCTGCATTTGATCTATGGAAACATGAGAAGTTACTTGAATTATACCAAAAAGCAAATTAAATCTCATATTCACAAAACCTGAAGCTAAGCCCAGTAACTTATATTATAGGAATATAGTGTATAGTGTATAGGTATAATAAATGTAACTCCAGACCTGTTAACATTTTTCCTTCTCTTTGAGAAATGCACGTATAATCAAATAAATGCGTACCTGTAGAAGATTCCTTCTAAATACCAACGTGGCTTTCGTAAAGAAACCAGCACACAATATGCATTAACCTTAATGAATGAAAAATGGAAAAAACAATTAGGCAATGTTTGATGTTGTGGAACACTCTTGACAGATCTTTCAAAAGCTTTCGATGGCCTTCTGCATAATTGTCTATTAGCCACACTTCAGGTATTTGGATTATGAATCGCTAATACTGATAATCAGTTACCTATCTGGTACAAAATATTGGACAAAAACTAATTATTCAGAAACGAAATAAATTTAGGACTCAATACAAGGACCACTTCATTTTAACATATCTATGTGATTTGTTGCTCTTTATAGAAGATTCAAGTATTGCTAGTTACGCAGATGATACAACAACACATGCCTGTAAGATCTCTCTTTCTGAAGTTATAAAAGAATTGAGGACTGTGCAACAGTTATTTGTCAATGGTTTTTTAACAATTTATTGAAAGCAAATCCAAAGAAACCCCAAGTTTAAAATAACTACAAATGAAGATATCGCAATCCACTTTAATAAAAAAGCAGCAAAACTGAAGAACTGCTAAGTATTGCGATTGACAATAGGTTATGCTTTGATAAACATATAAACAACATTTGTAAAAAGGTAACCCATTAGATACATGCACTTGCAAGGGTGTCAGCTTTCATGTCAAAAGAAAAGTTAAGAGTATTGAAGAAAGCTTTTTTAACATCTTACTCGTATGAATTTTGCACAGCAGACATCTCAATAACAGCATTATTCGATTACGTGTACAAAGATTACGCAGCATCGTTTGAAGATTTACTCGAAGTAGATAAATCAGTGTGTTCGTGTTAAGAACCTTCAAGTAATTGCAAATGAAATGTATAAATTTTTAAAACGCGTGTTAAGGATTCAACAAGAATTCGGCACCAATAATTTAAAAACGGTGAAATATGGTACATAATTATTAACAACACTAGGAGCTAATATTTGAGCATTATTTCCTAATGAAGTAAAAAGATCACAAGAATTATATGAAATATTCAACACTGGAAGTCTCAGAACATGTAGGTTATGCAAAAGGCATATCAACCATCTTGATTTCACATAACTTCATATAAATGTTCCTAATCCTAATTATATAGTTCTACGCGTCAGTTCAATTGTTTTATTTTAACTTTAATTCAAGGCATATCTGCAGCTAATAAAATAGATTTTGTGACGTCATTGTCGGCACAGTTCATAAAGTCTTAAGAGAAGCGTAAACGAGAAGTTTCAAACAGGCTCTTGAAATAAACTTTATTTAGAGGTGATTTTTATAAATAAGTAACTTTAAATGAAATGTAAAGCTGGGAAATAAGAAAGCTCATGTTCCCTTTAGAAGAAATATCGTCTTCGTTCATTGGCTTGCAGCCGATTCAATTTCGATCCGAACGAGTCATAGTAACGCTGCATTTTTGTCAACTTAAAAAAATATATTTTAAAAGAAAATATGCTTTTTTATTATAATTATGAACTTGCGAATCTTCCATAAAAACTTTCCTACGGCCGTTTGTGTTTTTCTACTGTTCTATACTTCTTCGTCGGTTGTTTTTATTCCTTACGCGTTCTAATAAAATAATTATGTAAGCAAGATTATATAATCTGTAAAGGAAGGAACTCATGCACTCGTGGATGTAACTTATTATCCGATACACCAATCATAATACATAGCTCGCAAATGTTTTCAATTTTAATAAAGAGAAACTCAATTTTAATAAAAAGAAACAGGATGCGCAAAATATATTTCATACATTACGTTTTACCAATAAAACTTTCTTAAAAGCAGTTTCGTTGACATGACAGTAAACTGCTGTTGTTTTTACTTCATGAGATAAACCAGGAAAGTGCTGGTAGGAAACAAGAGGAGATCACTTGGAAAAATAAATTACAAGTAGGCATAGAAACAATTAACAAAATTGTTTAATCAGTAAAACGTTTTTCCAATTCTACACAAGGTCAAGATAATCATCGAAAAACGCAATGAAGTTATAATAAAACATGTTTTGATTTGATGTAACAAGGGGTCTTTAAAAGCGATATAAGAAATACTAAGGCGTACAGAACCTTCACAACTCTTTCAAAGCGCTGGGTGGGTACCCAGGAATTGACCGACAAATAATAGAGCAGGATAAATAGGGTTAAACTTTTCATTCACATTTTATTAAATTCTTCATCTCGTGGAAGACGGTAAAAGCTTATGCCTTCCTTTGCTTTCTTCTTCTTGCTGTTTGAATGCTTTTGCAATTCATGGCAAAACAGTAGTCCATCATGCTTTTACATTATTTTACCTATACATAATCTACTCTACAAAAGCTAAAATGTAGATCCATTTTTCACTAGCCACATGTTTTACATCAACTGCTCATTAATTAAATTTGTCGACAATGACGTCACGTGAATTGTCTGAAGCTTATAATTTGAAACCACATCTTAAAAACCCAACGTTAACAGTAATTTTATGAGTCTGTGGGATTTTTCATTTCACAGAGTACGATTTCTTGACTAATACAAGTGCGCTGAATCCAATTTATTGAAATTGGAAAGTGTGAAATCCACAGCAGCGCGCACTCCTTTAAAAAAGCGACGAGATGTATACGCAAAATGACTACATTTTAATTTGGCTGCTTGTCGTGTTGTTGCAATATATTTATGTTTGATTGATTGTTTTCCTCTTTATAGGCATGAATTTACTCTCGTTTCTACTACCAATTTAAATACCTACATGTATATACAAAATTAGTTTTTATATTCTTTTTAGCTAGTTTTTATGGACGGGTTCCTGAAAGGTTTTCAATGGTTAACGTAAAGTGTCACGGAAATGAATCCGCCTTAACCGAGTGTGAACATTTGACTGCCGATGATTGTAAAGTATCGGAAGGTGCTGGCGTTGTTTGCTTACCTGTCTCTCACGTGTCATTTACTGAAGTACGTGACAAGTATTTGCTTTTGTATTTCAGCATCATATATAACTTTGGTTGCACTTGCCCATTTTCCCAAAAGTTAGGCACAACCATTGCTTGTGTGATAAGTTTCTAAAATTTAATTTTTAAATCTATATATTTATATTTATATTTAATTTTTTACTGTTTTCAATCTTTGACGTTTTTCTTAAAGAAACATGCGTATTTGCTACTACTACCTGCGTTCTTGATTTGTTGCACAATGTAGGAAAAGTGGCAAAACTTAAATGGACTCTAAAACCCTAAGAGTGTTTTCACAAAAAATTTGATCAACTAGATTGTCTGGGAAAACAGAAAATGTCGTTTTTCTCAGGTCTTTACAAGATTGGATCAGTTTTGAATACATATACTCACATAGTTATAGACCTATATATTTCGTACACGCTGCGAGATGGACCAAAATTGATTCATCACAAGCAATGTTTAAGTTAATGTAGATAAAACGAACCTATGAGTAAAAGTTTTAAATATTTACCAATAACCTAAGACATAGGATCTTAGATATTTTGATAATAAAGTACCTGTGGTTGTAAATCACAGTTGTGTATTGCATATAGTACATCGGTGTAATATAAAGGTTGTTTATCAGCTAATATAAAGGCAGTGCAAGACCTGGATAACTGTTTAACAAAGGGTGATTCCGATAGTATATTCCAACAAAGCTCGGGACAAGTTGCTACACCTGAACTACAGTACAACTTGACTTAGAAAATGTCCATTCAGCTGGTGATGATTTAGTAAACACCTTAAGGACAGATGCAATCTTTAGTGGAGCAAAGTATGTTGATGCATCAATAAAAAGGAACCAGAAGAAGCTTTAGCATAGCACCTAAAGGGAAATCAAACTTATCAATAACAAAGTAAAGTAAACCCATGGAAAAAATCATAGAGTTAACTTGTGAGAGAAACGTATAACATATAGACCACGGAACATAAGCGGATAGAAGAGTGCGTGTCAATTTTTTATACAAAATGAATGGTAAATGTACCAAGTCTAATCAACTAGAGATGCTTAACTTCAAAGAGCCTGATATTGTACCAAATAATGAAGAAATAACTTAATTTGTTGATATTGGATTTGCTTTGCGTTTAGCAACTGCTTCTTCTACAGAAAGAGTGAAAAGAAATGTGACCAGTTTTACTATGTAAATAAGCTTTTTGGTATGACCCGTCAACGACACCTAACGCAACTACATTTGTGTTTTTCAACGAGCTTTATAATGTTGAATAGAGTATTAAAGATAGCGAACATAAATTTAGCGGATGCATTGAGTATATATATATTAAAGGCAGTGGGTATGTGGTTATGAATAAAGAACATAACAGATTTTAACAAAATCCTCGTAAGAAGATAAGTCTACAGCGATTTCTAAAGGAAAAATTTCAACACTTTATTGGAGAACATGAAAAAATTATTTTTCTATTCAGTACGTGAAAAGTGTTGAAACGTTTGTATTGGAGAAATAATTACCAATTTGAAGCTGATTATATAAATTTAACATTTATGCACAGCTAATAATAAAAATAAACATTTCTGATATAGTAGTTATAGATGCAGAAGACACAGATGTATTGGTCATGGTAGCTTATGTTGCACATGTTATTGATGGAAAGTTATACTTGCAGAAAAAGAAAGCATGTCAAATTGTAATTGTAAAAGCATATGTGAAAAAGAAGTACCAAGGATACTTGTTCCTTTACATTCTGGGGTTGATCAAGAATCATGTCGCGTTAATTGCAATTGTTTTATCTTTCGTAAGGAATTAATCCTGGTACACCTCCTTCTCAGGTTTACCATGGTTACGATTTCATCATAATAAATGCTATCCAATATGTCACGAGACAGAAGTACGTCCTCCAGCATTAACAAACCTGACTGAGTAAACATCTAAATACTTTATCAAACAAAGTGTTTGTTTTTTTCATTTTCAATTCAAGTTAGGTATTAATACCTTACAGAAACTCGCATACGCAAAACTATACCACTAGCTGACGAGGACAATTAATGTATATTGTCAGACTAGTGGCCCACACAACATATACACATATAGTGGGTGTGGCCCCGCGAGGACAGTAGGTCCCTCTACGTGGAAACGTTTCCCAACGTCTCATCCGTAAACATAGAATCGAACCCGGGGTCGCTCCTTCACAGGCGAGAGTGTTACAACTACACTACGGACCCACAAACAAAGTTTATGCTTAATATCATGAAGATATTAATATGACGAAATTGAAACGAAATTCTTTGAATTATACATTCAATATGATTGTATAATTGCTTATAGGGTAATGAATGACCCAAGCGATGGTGATGATTCCTCTTACTAAATAACAAATTAGGGAGTGGGGATAGCGACGTAAGTTATATATTAATTATATCAGATGCTGCAGAACTTTCACGTTTATTTTGTTGATGTGGTGCATATATAAGCATATTTTTAGCACTTGTTTTAAATAAATGTGATGAGAGGTTATTGTTTAGAATACTTTTCTTAAGCCCAAAACAGGCCAGTTGTTGAGTGAATTCAATTATGTCCAGTCTTTGTTCGTTTAACGTTCTCGTTCGGCATCATTTTTAAACAAAATTTATATTTTCAACAAAAAACGCAGAACACACAGCAATTCCGGGAGGTTGGTGATATTATGTCATCAGAATACACAGCAATTCCGGGAGGTTGGTGATATTATGTCATCGGAAATAGAAAATCTATAGAACGCAATACATATATTATTGCAAGTTTGTCAACGATAAATAAAGAATAAATAAATAAATAAATTGGAATATTAAAAGATAAAATGAAAAAGGTATTAAAATTAATGGAATTACTAACTTATATAACTTGTAACTATTAACTTTGTTCAATCTGTTAATATGAATAACAAAGCACCAAAATCGTAAGTCCAAACAAATAAAATTTGTCCAAATTTGTTGTTTTTAATCCTATAATATATATGAATATTTAATAATATACAAATGATTTCATCTCTCCAGTTGCTCATTTTCAATTTATAATCTTTTTGTCATTTTTGTTCTGGTTTTTTATGCCTCTTTCAACAATATATAATAATATACAATTTTCCGATAAAAATATTAGCCTGATCAACAGTTCCTACTATTATAGTTTTTACCCCATTGACGACGATACCAGGGTTTTAGAGGTGTAACGCAAGCTACATTTGCCTAAATTAACTGAAGTAATGTCAAAATACAAAGAATACTTGGGTCCCCGAAAAATATCTGCGGGACGCCAATAAATTGACTCTACTATCATTTCCACGAAGTTTCCCATTCCCAAGTTATGCTTGTAAAGAGTTAGAAATTCATAGTTTTGGGAAAAACGTTTAAACTTGGAAAAGTTAAACAAATGCAATATTTACACTTATACATAAGTGGTGCAGGAAATATGGACCGCGGCCAATAACATGCCAATTGTTAATGTAATGGTTTAGAATTGTTTTTCATAACTGCAGATGGGTTTAATTAAATTAGACGGCACGATAAAAGCAGCTGTCTTGTGTCTAAGTACGTTTTAAGTTGCCATATTAGTAAAAGGTTCTATCAAAACATATACCAGTTCTTTTGTGCATGTTAGAACTATATATTTTATTTCTTCTTGGAGAATTTGAAAAATGAAAAGCAGAAGTTTAACCCTACCGAGTTTAAAGTCAAACGGATTAAAAATAAATAATTTATGCGAGGGGTCAAAAAGACCCCCCTCCCCTACCAACTCCGCTGTACACACCCACCTCCACCAAGGATTTTAACGTTAAACAAGCCTATGATAAATAGAGTTAGTATTCAGTGACAAGTAATTGTAGGACGTGTCAATTGATAATCCTCTAACTCCGAATGTTTTTAACAATGAATCCATATAACCATATTTTATATTCTTAACCTTAGCATAAACTGGAGTTACGTGGTGGAAAGAATAACTGGGAAGGTAACGTTTTCTTCGGAGATTACCCAGTTTGTGATGATCATTGGGACATCAAGGATGGTAATGTGGCGTGCAGGCAGCTAGGTTATGAAGGAGGAGCACTGAATGTTACAATAAGTTAGTATATCGTAATATTGCAAACCAATTAAAACCAATGTGATTTTGTTTGAAACCACATATATTTTTCATATGAGGCATATTGTTATAACAATGAAACCATAAAGCCATATCTTATTTTCTCAACATAAGCATATAATGCAGTTACGTGATGGAAGGCATAACTGTGAATGTAACGTTTTCGTATGGTCTGCTAATCGTGCATGATATATAATTTATTACAGACAACATTACGTGAAGGCAATCAGGCTCACAGTTCGTATACATCACTTCGGACTCGTATCAACATATCAACATCAAAAACGTGAAAGCCGTTGTTGTGACAAGCCTTCTCTGTAATTGTGTAAACTTTGCAAGTTCTGCCCCAAGCGGAATGGACGAACTTTTAATAAAGTTTTTACTTGCTTCACAAAAGTTTTCTACTCACACTGAGTTTGTACTAGGAGACGAAACACATTTTATTTATTACTCACTAGTTGACCATATTTGTCGTTTTATACCAAATTCATAATAGATTTTGTCATTCACTTCAGATAAGTTATATGTGCGCGAAGCGCGAGAAGAACGACTAGAGCAATCTGTTCATATTTGAAAACGTTTTTACAGGTCCATTTTATGGTAAACAACTTTATGCGCACGATTGAAATACGGCTATTAAAAATTATATTTATTCGAATTAATTTTAATTAAGCCTTTAAAATATTTACTATTACAAAAGCTGTATTTACTTACCCCAATATTAACGAACATGAGCATTCGCGTCACGCTCTGACAAGTTGTGAGTTGGTTGACTGAGAGTAGACTCCTGAAGCGCCCACTCGCTTCACATATAGTTATTAGGTGGTTACCTTTGTGAACAGATTATATTCGCTTCTTATAACGAAACTACAATGGAGAAGAAAATGCAGGTTTCAATTTTAAAGTTATTTTATTGAAAATTATAAGAACAGCGCAGAGGGAAACATGATAGTTAATGTCATAATAAACAGTATATTTTTTAAGCGTAAGTTTTGAATATTCACCGAATATTTTAAGCCTAACTCTCGAAATTTGCTATTTTTTATAAAAGTACAATGACCTTGATAACAGTAAGTCAATATCAACATTGTATTTTCATAATAGAACATAAAACATTCAACATGTCAAATTATATTACCACTGGCTAAGAAATCAATCAATCCAAATGTGTTTTCAAAAATTATAATTGAAACCTTGTTCTACATTCATCAGGACGTTTTTTTAAATATTGCTAATTAATTAATTTTAACAAGAAGCGCTGTGCACTTGATGATCGATGGCTAATTAATAGCTTTAATGTGATGAATGCGAAATATCTTTAAATTTATTTATTTACATATATAAATGTTTGACGGATAATTGCATTATCATGGAATGTCATCAGAACATACTTATCTGAAACAAATCAAAACATTTCTACATCTAAAATTAAAAATCTTTTTCAACTGATATTTGTCACAAAGGAAATTACGGAGTTTTAAAAATATTATTTTTTATTTGAACTACCCTGAGACGAGAGAAAATCTTGCATCTAATCATGCATCTATTCAAAATGGAAATTCCTAATATAGTTTAAAATGAGCCTTCAAAAAACCTAATGATTTTATTTTTGCTAAATTTCCACTAGCCTCAGGGTGTATAAGAATTGATCTACAATCAAAACCCAGTACACATTCGACGTCGTTTTGAAGTTATATATAGTCTTGACGCCAATTATCAATAATCGGCCTCAATTCTTGGAAGTCCGACGTTGCATCTATTCACATTATTGAAAGTAATTAACACAAACTCAAAAATTAATTTTCTTTTTTATTCCACTTTACTACAAAGTCTGTATTAAAAGTCATGATGTTTACATATAATGCTTACCATTTTCTTATGATGGGACATAATCACAGCAATTCCAATTCCAACCATGTTAAATAGCCTATGATAGAAAACAAGCTAGCTATTTTCCTACTTCAAACCAATGTATATGCCATACCTTTAAATATTTATAATTTAATAAAAAGTTGGTATATTGGTATACTTAGTTTTGCACTACATAACCATATTACTTTATTTTGTTTGACACAATTCCAAGGACATACAGTAGCGAAAATCTTCATATTTTGTAAAAAGATATGATAAAAAGTAAACAATTATCTGTCAATATTTATGTATCATATTGACAATTACACCATATAACCCGAATATTGAATGGAATATACAAGTTAATTAATTAATTAATTATATATTTATGTTTAAATAACAATTTTCATAAAAAATAGATAAAATATAAACCATTTTATTGTATTCAGGAATCTGAAGTAGTAAAATTTATCATCTTTGAATATGTCTAGCAATGAATATTTATTGCGGAATATGTTAAATTATATGTTTCAATTTTATCAATAAATGAAAATAATTTAAGGTTTTATTTAAATATTATTTTGTACTTTCAAATATTCATCCTTTTATATAATGGTCGAAAAATTTCGATACATATAAACAGACAACAATAAGATTATTTAACTTGTTTACATATATTGTGGATATTGGTCTAATATATATTTAAGTGTATATATACAGCATCCAATTTGTAAATTTTAGAAACACAAATCTATAAATTTATCCGTAGCTGTCCCTCAAAACTGTGTGTTTTGTTTTGTTTCATCTTAATCATATTTTAAATTAAAAAAAAAAAAAAAAAAATTCAAATTATACATTTTATAAGATAAGTCGAGTAAAAGTTAAACAATTTTAAACATCTTTTGTGTTTTAAATATATCATTTTCTTATAAAAGTATTTTTCCAAAAATAATATGTCCGAACTATCATATTCTTCATTATATTCATATTCTTCATTATATTCAAGTTTTATGAAAAAATAAGGAGAAATGAGATTAGCCTTTTTATTATTTTCAAGTTTTTGCAGTTGTTTAAAATTAATCAATTTCTGATATCAAAGTT
>JANTOQ010259141.1:0-13322 GCA_027564595.1 Bythotiara depressa | reverse complement strand
TAACCAATGCCTGGTATAAAATCTTTGCATAGCCTACAAGGACAACTTTCGGGAACCCATAGTTTTATCATGCTGTTAAATTTCTTTAGACTATCAATTGATTTGTATTTATTGGTAAGTACGTTATTCTAAACAATTGGTCCAACATGCTAGTTTAGTGGTTGTTTTACGATGTTTTTTGGATACCTTTTGAAAATCGGAGGTGTTTTCCATAATGCTTTTTAGCACGAGTCATCGATCTTCGAGGTGCTTGCGCATGGGGGTAGTTTCTGTGCGATTTTCGCGATATTTATTTGGAATACGTTCGAAAATTAGAGGTGTTTTTCAGCGATCTTTCAGTGAGAACTTGTCGCTTTTTTAGAGAGAATTTTTAGAAATCGTTTTTCAACGAATTTTCGGTGAGAATATATCGCTTTTTTGGATAACTTTTGAAAATAGAAGGTATGGTTATAATGACTCCGTATTACTACTGAAGGAACTGGAACTATAATAGAAACGATGTAAAAGTTACCTGGTTTCTTTCGGTATGTCACATTGATGGATTTTTACGTTTTATACAATCGAAAGGTAGCCTTAGCTGTGTAAACCTTAATTGTTATGCGGCTTAAGCCGACAGAACTATAGTTTGGGCACCGGTCTCCGTGTACGTGCCATTTTTCCCGGGTCCTGGCTATACACGCGATTCTATCTTTTATATTCAGCTTAGTGAAAACGTGTTATTAAAAGTTTGCAATGAGCAAACCATGATGGGGATGGAGATGAAACAAACCATGATGGAAGTTAATATTATATATAGCTGATACAGATTATATATACAATTATAATTATATTAATTAGTTGGATATTAAAATGCAACGGTTTATATCATCATCATATGCGAAATTTTACGTTTTAAACGGTTCGCGCTATAATACAGCGGTGCCAAGTAACATCTGTGGCAGTATATCTATGGCGGTATATGTTTTTATGGAGAACTATTTACCACCATTATCTCTGGCTATCCTTATGAAAAACAAAAGCTGCACACCGAAACTTGAGGTTTGAAGAGACGAAGAACCGCGGAAGGTACTAGAGCACTCGATCTTTAATGTTCTACTGTCTATCAAGGTCGTTTTCAATTAGCGCAGCCAGTTGTATTAGTGAGAGCAACATGTGAGCTAGCTTCTTGGAAAGTTTCGTATCATTTGGAGCTAGCTAGCTAACTTACAAAAAGAAGGTTTTGAAGCGTTTAGCTTGCTACACACCCTATCGCCATTTTTACCCCCCAGTTGAGCTATATTTTCCCTTTTTAAACACCATGAAACCCGTTGCATCACGTAGTAGAATGTTCCCCCAAGCTCCCTGGTTAGTTTGGTATAATTTAGAGCTACCTCAGTACCTCAAACATAGCGTTTTTGAAATAAAACCTAACTCACCTTTCTTTTTTTAGTGTATATGTTGTGAGAGCCTTTGTTTTATTAGTGAGTAGAAGGTACCTTCTTGCTCCCCGGTGAATTTCAGATAATTTGGAGCTAGTGTTACTGAAGTGTGTAGCTAGCTACTTTTGTCTTTTTTACTTGGTTCTTCTAAATTATGACTTTTTTCCATCGTAATATTTTAGTAGAACTACACTAGCAGTTAGTACTTCTGGTGTAGATGTAGAAAAAAATTTGTTTGCAAACTTTTAAATTATTTTTGGGACTTACATAACACGACGAAACTTTATCAAGAAATGTTGACGTTTTAGCCAAAATACCATTTTTGCTTAAACTTTTGTATTTCTTTGCGTTCAAAGCACACTTTTCTATATAGTATCAATGTATACATGTAATTTCTAACCATATAGAGCAGGTTAACTACCAAAAAAAGAAGGGAAAATGTATGCGAAATGTTGACATTTTAGCTGTAATTCACTTATCGGATAAACTTTTCTATTTTTAAAGCTACGATTGTGTTCAAAAGAAAACTTTTCATAGCCTGTGACTTAGTAACTATGTATATGTGACTTAAAAATATTTAGAGCTAGCTAGTGTTTTGTTACTGTTTTTTAGGGAAAAGCTAGCTATCCAAGTCGTTATTATTTTTTAAAAGTTTTTGGCTTAAATATTGACTTTTTCGCATAGTAATTTTGTTTTATAACTACTACTGTAGCTAGCTCGTCCTATTGTAGAGATGCAGAAAACGTTTGTTCTCAAAATTTTAAAATTATATGGGCTACCTAATACTAGCCCGAAACGTTACGTGTTGCATATATTCAAGGAGGCTTAAATGAGAAGGAGTCACAACTCTTTAGATTATATTGAACAAGCCGTGTTGTCGCGTGCAGGTGCTTTATAGAGAAATTAAAAAATAATTTATTTGAATTACACGCTAATTTATATCAATTGTCGAAGAATGAAATTGATTGGCTAAGCATTTTCCACGTGACGGTTAGTAGAAGCCATCATTTCCACATCTGGAAAGTGGTTGCTACTTCAAAATGAATGTCTGAATTAAAGGACCAGAAACCGTTGCTATATTTACACAATAGTCATTAATAAAAACAAAAATGATAGTGTATCTTTTCGGAAAGTTTTCATCAAAATATAAGTGGAATAAGTATATACTGTTTAAACTGAAACAAAAAAAAAATATTTCGAAGTAATGATACATAAAAGATGAAAAAAATGCAACATTAAAAATATCTGTAAAGGTTTTCTCTTCCCAGATTACAGAGCCATAATTAGCCATAGCTGATGAGATGAGTCCAATAATTTCATACGGAAAACTTTCGAGCGTAACATATTTTTATTTTAAAATCTGTCTTCAGAACGAGCTTTAAAGGTTACCTCGGGCGGCAAAATAACTTATCATCTACTGATTCCATACATATATCGATACTATGATTTATTATTTATTTTTTATAAAAGTGCTTTCTAAACAAAGTTTCTACATTTAATGTTCCGTCGCCATCTTGTCCATCAGCTTCCATGAAGTTAAAGATTCAAAATGGCATCCAAAAAACATCATCAATAGCAAGCAGAATTCCTCCCACCGCGTCTCGGGCTTATATTTTCTTCCGAACTCCCGTTATGTTATGTTAGGTAAGAATCTTATTCATTCTCAAGTAGAGGATGATTTAAATAGGGGAATAAGAATCTGAAGAAAAAGTTTAAACATGAAAATATGGCGTAAATGGCGTTAATGACAACGAGACAATTGATACAATAACGTATTAATTTTTGCATTGTCCCGCCTTTCTTGGATACAAAATATAGGTGGGAATGCCGAGTACAATTAACCTCGGTTTCCATGAAGAAAAATACTGCAGGATACACCGCGGTATAATAATTTCCGGACGTTATTTTATCTGAAGAGCCTAAGAGGTTAAACATTCCAACGTTTTAAAACCGAAGTTCAACTTCATTCCCAGCTTTTCTTTTTTGGCACCGTTGTTATATCCAAAAATTCAAGAGTCCAGGAAGCGAGGTTGTGCAGAAGAAAACGCATACTGACCTGCCTTTGTTCCAGCTTTTCTCTAATGTTTTTCGTTTGGGTTGTTCTACGACGCGATTGAATAGCGTAGGTATAGCACCAACAACTTTCTAATCATATCACCCGGAAGCCATTGTGAAAGATGGAAGTACAGAAATACATAATGATGGTTGGCTAAATCAACGTTTTTATGTGACCTCGAGGGAACGGTAAAGGCTCGTAATGATGGAGTTTATAGAAAAAACATAATAGTAGATTTTATAAAATAAACATAAACAAACATATAAAATGTGATCTTTTCTTTGCGACAGCATTACAGATTGTAATAATAAATTTAAAATTAAACTTATGAAAAATTGATGTATCAATAATCTGTTTTGTTACTTGGAAAGGACAGACTTGGGCAATAAGTATGTCCAAACAATATACGAGAAATCCGACCACTTATTTATCTTTTAACAACAAATGTACAGCTAGTTCCAACCTCGTTCCCAAGGATTTTTTACTTTTTTACTTCCGCAATCCACCAGTAGAAAAACGAAAAGAAGCCCTGGAAACGAGGTTGACTTAATTAGGTAATTCGTAACGTGGATACGCCATTACAAACATGTCTGGATTATTTAATAAACAATTTAATGCTTCTGATATTTAAGATTTATATTTGTTGCTATCTGGGAACGTCATTATTTTCTTGTATCCGGACAGTAATGTGCTGTGTTTAAGAAATAATAATAAAAAAACACTCTTGTTGCTGCAGCAAAACAAAGACGTATTATTGAGAATCATTTCTGGTTGACAGTAAGAAACTTGACTTGAAATTTGTATTGATTTATAAGTATTGGATCTGTATAGATCAAACAAAGAGTCGGTATCCCGTTAATAACTCCTTCTTACTTCTTATTGAAAACAAATATATTTTTATGAAGGACGTTATATCGTTTTGCAAATTACCCGGCGTTCATCATCAACTGTATAACTAAGCAGGACGAGAGTCTGTCTCAAGGCTATGTTGGGACCTAAGTATCATATAGAAGTGCTCTAGTAAGCCGGTGTGTCAATGCTGGTAAATATAATTATTCCAGCAAAATGATGAATTTGGCAATCCTGGAAAAAAGGAGCTGTACTTGGGAGTGAGTGTTCTAAGAAAGCTTAAACTATTTTCCGGATTCACAGGAATAATATACTTCCTGGCTGTCAGAGTATCTATTTTCTTAGAACAGCTCTGTTTGTAACAACTGCGTAATAAACATAACACAATAATCTTAAAATAAGGTTGCTTTTCGTTATCTTTATCTGAGAGCTTAGCTCTTTAATGCATAGGTGTCCTGGTAAGGAATAAAATCTCTGGTCATTTCTTTGTCATTTTGTACTTTTCACAAATAACTTTGATAAAACCTAATAAGACACACTGGTTCCTCAAAAAATTAAAAAGGTTTCCAATGAGAAGTTTTATGTATTGAAGGGTTAATATGTGTTAATGTTCAGTATAACTTTGTAAAAGCAATGTTACATCCAATACGTTGCCTTTCCCATTTCTAAGACAATTTATATCGGAATTGACTATTATGTGTCGAATATTCTGAAGTGGAACAATATTTGGGCTAACAGGTTGATTTATTTTAGTTGAATCTGATGAAGGTTGAATCTGATGAAGTGTACGACGCTAGAGTGTCTCCACAACCATTAAAAAAATTATTAAAAGCATATTGAAATTCTTTGGATTTGTTTCTTCAATACCAATCTGTATTAACTATCCTCTGCACTTGGGTAGGTGTAGCCTTACTGTTTGGAATCAGAATTTTTAGTGTTTGGCAGAATCTGCACGGACGGAAATTATTATAACGCTCACTTTTTAGCCTATTTTTATATCCCTTATATGGTTCATTTTTTACTAGAAATTGTTCCGGTCACAGATTTACTTTTAGATATTTTCACTTTTGCGAAATCTATTCAATGATGGCTAACAGAAAATCGTTAGTGACCCATGATTCAACTCGGTCCATTATCCAATGGGTAACAAAAGGAGCGTGTTTTCAGTCACTAGTTTTACTTTGTCAGAGAAGATATCACATACTCTTCCCAGAGCAATACAATTTAGAAACATGACCAACGTAGTTCTTGTAAGGACGTACAGTTCTCGTGTTTTGCCCAGGAAATGTAATGATCATATCTATGAAACTGTGATCACTGATGCCAAGATGCATTACATAAAATACAAAAACTATTTTATTAGTTAATATAAGATCCAAAAGTGTGCTACTACTTTCTGTAACAAGAGTAGGTTGCTCAATAAGGTGTTTTAAATAAAGCGAGGGACAAAGATCCTCGATGTTAGATAACAAGCTATTTTAATAAGCGTGTTACAGTTAAAATCTCCAAAGATAAACAGCTATGTCTGGACAGGCAGAATGTTTAAGCAATCGTGGAAATAAGCACAATGGTTTTGCAGTGTTATCATGATTTTTAAGACCCTTAGACAGGCGTGTATTTAGAAAATCGTGTGACTGGTGACAAATAGTACAGTGACTCCTAAATAAATGTCACCCATCATGGTTTGGCAACGAAGAAGGTTTTTGGTTCTAGTTTGCCGAAAACGCCCATAAACCATAAAGTTTTACCTATTAAACGTAATTAAAAACTAAGAATTTCTCTATTTCATTAAGATTGAGTCGCCGACCAGTGGGGTTTGGGACATTTAACATTCTAATTATCCCGGGGCTCTGCTAGATGTCCGGAAAATGCCATTTTTTTACCATTCAAAAATAAATACAAAGTTACTACTACTCCTAACACAGTGAAATGAGTGTTGGAGAAATAATATTATCTTTCAAACCAAAATAAATCCAACAGCAGAAATGCTGTACTAACTTTGAAACTAAAACATAAACAAATTATATACAAAACACCTTTTTCTTCCTTTCGTTATCAAAACAATCACCGCAAGGTTGAACGACCGGTTTTTAATCTACTACGTCACTACATTTGGATTTTCCAACAGAATAGACGCGATTCTTTATTTTTATCCTCACCAAGTGGAACAGCCAACAATAAAGTATAAGCCTCTTTGTCAGTTCTCTCATTTATTCTCCTTCTCTGGTAAAATACAACATTAGTGAGTAAAGACGCAAAAGTAAGTGAGTATTAATGAACATAGTCTGGTAAACTAAGTTCTTTCTTTTCTTACTACTTTATTTGATCTCGTTTTGTTGTTTGGTACAATGAAGAATTCTATCAAACGTTTTATTAATGGTGGTAATGGTTTTCGCAAGAATTGTCTTATTGATTATTTTATTATGAAAGTAAGCATTTTTATTTAATGCGTGTTTCTGACTTGTGTAAAACAACCAGAAGCACCACTGTAAATTCGTGCCTGTTAGATGGGATCTGTAAACATCGGCTATAGATTTTTCAGGATACACGTTGTGTCCCATATTACTTCGAATGTTTTTACTACGTGTTTAACTTTTATTATAAAGTGTGGCTGATTCATCAATAAATCCTTCTAGGAAAGATAGTTCATTTGGTGAACAAGGAATGAAATATAGTCCCTGTCAGGAGAGCAGTCAATAAACTTCTAATATAGCTTTGATTGTAGTTTACTTAATATCACTAATGGTCCAAATACACAGAAAAATAAATATTAAGAATAAAGGATAATGAAAGAATCAATATAACAAATATTTCTTCAGATTTAAAATGAAAGAATTAATATTTGTTATTCCTTCTTCAGATATTCAGACATATTTCCTTAACCCTTTTCAACACAATTACAACTTACTAACACAATTGTATTTGTTGACCTTTCTCAAAAAATGGGAGAAAATACACTATACCCATCTATTTTATCTATTTTTATATTTACCTACATAAAATTTCAAATCTAAGATACACGATGAAACATTCCCCCCAAAATGGAAATACTTGGTTTACCACTTGTCACAAAACGGACCAATGCCGAACATAAGCTGGCATTTTTCCAAAATATGTTTTACATATCTTTCAGGTATAAAATGTTATGAACAGTCTCAAACTTTCATGGCCATTCAACCATTCCCGATTCGTTAAAAATTATGCTTGCTTTCAAGGAAATATTCCATAAAAAGTGTTTATTACCCCGTATCAATCGTTCATGGACCTGAATTTAATATCACGAATAAAATTCTAGAAGGAAAGGCCTGTAACTAAAGACCAGCAGGATTATGCAAAGCCGAATAAAGCAGAGGGTTTAACCCGCAAAGGAGGAAGAAGAACAAACATCTCCGCGAAACAAAGTCTTGTTTTTCCTTTTCTCATCAATCCGTAAATTCGGGTACGAATGTTCCTTTCAACACGTTTTATAAATTAGTTAATTTATATTCTGTTTCCTTCAATCTTTTCTGTGTTTCATTTATCGCCAGAAATTATGTTAGGTCGATGCGTATATTTTTTAATGCATTAATGTCATTAACATCACATCCCAATGCAACAAGAGCATCGCAAAAATCGTTCCATACTTTATCAAAGTCGCCTCTAAGTGTTTCTAACCTTCTATGTGCTATTGAATTCCTTAGAATAAGTAATCGAATAATATTAGCTGCCACTGATTGATCTAATGCGTCTGGAGGATGATCCCACGTTACACATGCATGTAAGGAAATGTCCACAATTCCGTAGAAGAAAAACAGTAAGTGTTGCATCAAACTGGGACAATTCGAAATCTACAGCAGCTATCGGATAAATGATAAGCCACTGACCCGATTTAATTATATTCTTTCGCATCAATGAATATATGTGATTTTTCAAGTATGGTTGGTTTAGATATGCTTGAATGGTACTTTCAGTAACTCCTAATCTCTGTAGTAAACCATTCCCGATTCGTTAAAAATTATGCTTGCTTTCAAGGAAATATTCCATAAAAAGTGTTTATTATCCCGTATCAATCGTTCATGGACCTGAATTTAATATCACGAATCAAATTCTAGAAGGAAAGGCCTGTAACTAAAGACCAGCAGGATTATGCAAAGCCAAATAAAGCAGAGGGTTTAACCGCAAAGGAGGAAGAAGAACAAACATCTCCGCGAAACAAAGTCTTGTTTTTCCTTTTGTCATCAATCCGTAAATTCGGGTACGAATGTTCCTTTCAACACGTTTTATAAATTAGTTAATTTATATTCTGTTTCCTTCAATCTTTTCTGTGTTTCATTTATCGCCAGAAATTATGTTAGGTCGATGCGTATATTTTTTAATGCATTAATGTCATTAACATCACATCCCAATGCAACAAGAGCATCGCAAAAATCGTTCCATACTTTATCAAAGTCGCCTCTAAGTGTTTCTAACCTTCTATGTGCTATTGAATTCCTTAGAATAAGTAATCGAATAATATTAGCTGCCACTGATTGATCTAATGCGTCTGGAGGATGATCCCACTTTACAGATGTAGGGAAATGTCCAAAATTCCGTAGAAGAAGAACAGTAAGTGTTGCATCAAACTTGGACAATTCGAAATCTACACCAGCTATCGGATAAATGATAAACCACTGACCCGATTTAATTATATTCTTTCGCATCAATGAATATATGTGATTTTGCAAGTATGGTTGGTTTAGATATGCTTGAATGGTACTTTCAGTAACTCCTAATCTCTGTAGTAAAGTATGTCTCAAAACTTCAACACTTTTATCAAGCAAGAGATGAAGACGCAGTCCTCTTGTCTTAGCATAGGTAATAACAGGCCTGCTTTGATTGCGTATGATGTCACCTAAAATATAATAAAAACATATAGCATAACTAAAATGAATAAGAATAAATAATGAAGACATACAATTTGCTTGGAATAAAGCAATTAAATATTAATTATTACGCAAATTAAAATCCATCTACAATTCACCTTGCATTTCTGTTATTGGGATAACCTAACTTATATCGATACACCCTAATGAACGTAGTTTTTTCTTGTCGTTTGAAACGCTAGGGCAAATGGACTGAAATCTTATGACTTTTTCTAAAATTTACTTGGAAACAAAATTATGTTAAAGATTTAATAATTAAAATTAATGTCTTAGACATGTGCAATAACTTCAAACATAGTAAGTTTATATTCCAGATATAGTGAAATCATTGGTAACAGGCTCGAAAACTACACCCAGACTGGGATTTTTGCTCGCTATATAACTGGAATGGAGTAGGAGTTACCCCCTCCACTCATTAATTATTTATTTTTGATCCGTTTTACTTTCAACCTACGATTATACTTATTCAACCTTTCCTCTCTCTGATTATAAAAAAAATTAAAAATAGCGCATTATTTTTCATGACGTCAGTATTATTCACATAATTATTTGGGTAATTTCTTGTAAAAACTAGCTTGACGAACCAATATTCTTCTATATTGCAGAAAATGAATTACTCACTTATAAGAATAATTAAATGGTTAATTTTGCATAATTAATTAATTTAGTTAATTTTGTAGATATAGTGAATTTTCACTTACAACAAAATCAATGTAAAAATGTTGTCAAAATATAGTATACCGACATGTCAGAATGATGACGTCAAGTCGCCACATGCATCGATATAAAACAGTTGTTTTTACCAAAATGATACTAGATAATATTTAGGAAAAGTCATAAAATTTTGTGGTCAACGGATATACCCATATTCAACATTGTATACAGCAAAGATTAATGGAACATGGAGGTTATTTCATGAAACGACGATATAAAACGTTCGTTATGCTTTTTTTACGATGGATTCGAAAGCAAGTTTATTGCTTAGGTTGGTTAAATAGACAACTGCATAAGCATTCAGGAAATATATACTGTATATATAAATTATTTGAAAAAAGTATATATTTTTGAAATATTGAACATGTTTTGCGAAAGGTTCAAATATCCTTAATTCATCTATGGCTTTAGTCAATAGATGTTTGCAACGCTATCCGTTCAGCGTTTCCATGCCGGGCATTCCGCGTTTTATGTACGCTTCCGTACTTGTAAGCGCGTAAAGGTAGCACCGCCCCTTCAGAGCAATTTTCCTCATGCAAAAGTTTATTGATCTGATATCTGTATCAAAGCATAGTACATGGAAAAAGGTTCCCTGAAAAATGGTTTTGGTTACTAAGGGTTATGTTTAGTTACCACAGAAACGAATTCAAAATGGCCGACAACAAAATATGGCAATTACTGCGCCAAAGGCATCTGAAGAAATAAAAATATTTGGAAGATGAAATTTTGAAGGAAGGTCACATCAGGTATACAGATTGCAATGAGGCAACAGTTAGAAAGTTAGCTATATTAATATACTATAGTTTTATTCTTAGATCCATTTTAGTACGTTGGTCTAAATCGGCAGAATATTTACAGATTACATCAAAGTTAAATGCCAGCTGAATTATTTTGGCTGCTACAATTGAAACGCTTTTGCCTCATTGCACTACTTAATATATGTAAGACATACACTAAAACTTTCAAAGCAAACGCATAAGGCAATCTCAAGGTTTATTTGCCGCCCCATGCAAAAGTGAGCGAAAAATATAATTCTGTGAAAGATGTTTTTAAAGTTTACGTTAACATAGCAAATAATATTACATCAATAACTTACATCAAATTCTTTAATTTACTTCATGCTTTGTCTTAATATTAACTCAAATTATCAAGTAAGTTATCCTAATCTTTTCAAAATGAAAGTTGTTATCAGGTATCCCGATGGACATATATTGCACAATATTCTTTGCCGCAGTATAAAAGCATGCATATAATCACAATCACAAAGGAACACTAGATATAGTATATATAATTATATTTAACGCCAGAACCATATAACTTCCCCTCCTTTTCCTTGTTTTTATCACCTTTTTTCTTTTTTTTACGTCGAATATATCTCCATCGCAGTGTACTTGTTTCAGTATTTCGCCTTGTAGCATTTTTTATGCGATATTGGTTCTCCTCTGAACAACTAATAATGGTATAATAACCAGGTTCAATGTTAATATTGTCATATACCAACAAACTTTCCAATATTAAAATGTACCACTGCGTCGTAAACTCCAATTTCAAGTTGTGTCTGTTTTACAAAAGTATATTTGGGGATGCGATTCCATATCATACCGTTAAATGAATCATTTTGGTTCTGCCTTCTTCCCATGTCCCGGTTCTGGTTTATAATCATTGGTACCATTTGCTTTATCAGCATTACATAAGCACCAGCTTTCGGCACCAACTGGACAGTGAGTGTGATAATCACATTCCTTTGATGATGATACATGAAACAAAGCAGCAAATATAGCACTTTTCATTTCCTTAAGGTTACCATAATTTAGATCCGTACTGTTATGCAACCTGTGAATCATTGCATCAGTTAACCTCCTTTACCACCCAAGCCTTTAACGGTTTTCTTTAGATTTCGCAAACCTGTCGCAACACGTTTCTGCACATGACCAATACATTCTATTATACGTTTCTGCACATGACCAATACATTCTATTATACAGTTTTATTTACATAAATATTTTCAACTACTGGAAAACTTTTGCTATCACCATCGCCATAAAATTCAGTATAACATAATTTATTTTTCTCAATGGATCGTGCGAAGATTTGTTTTGTACCAGCAACTTCTATTGCAGGTGCTGAACCGGTATGATTTATGGTACAAGTGTGACTATCTTTCAAACTGTGATATTTCTCGGGGTCGCTTTCTTTATATGCATCACTATTTGCATAACTTTGACATTACCGACACATATGTACAATATCTACAATACGTCCACTTCCCATCGATATCGCAGCCACCGCTCCATTTAGTGAGCTGTAGCCTCTTCTCTGCCAGGTGCCATCAACAGACACGGAAGAATCAATGGCATCATTTCCACTCAATTCATTAATTTTCTCACAGGCTTGTATCATGACGTTGTCCGCCACTGCCTTTATGGCTCTGTTTAAATTATATAAAACTTTGTGAAAATTCTTTTCAGTCACTGGTTTCGGATGATTCCTCAAATACAAAAATCTTTTTAGGCCACTATAACCTTTTCGAATTTGGCGCATGCTATAACATATGCTACTATTTATATCAACATTTCTTGATTTAGTCTTTCTCGTGAATCCCGTTACAGCTTTCACAGCTTAATTGTAATTGAAATGCTACGCCATGTTTTTTATTTTCAGTCAGCTTTTTTTTTGAGTGACTGGATTCGGGACATCGAAGAATATTAAATACATCGCCTAGCATCTTTATATCTACACTACGATTACCAACAGCCTTATGTTCATAACCTGTACCATTACCTGTATCATTGAACTAGTCAATTGTCTTAAGGGATGCATTCCTATGACGCACAAAAAACGTTAAGTGTTTGTTTTTACGGGCTTTAGTTGCCGGATTTACATGTTCTATACCTCTCATTTGGTTAAAAGTTCATTTGCTACACATCTCCGGCAGTTTCAACATTTTTTACTAAGACATATATGCCTTACATAAAAGGAAACAATATTTAAATCAATTTTAATCAAAAGAAAAATATTTGTCCCAGTTGCAAATAAAACAAAACAAGAGCCGCCGCCAATGGAGACTAATCCGCAAGGATAGTTAGTTAGTTGATGCGAAAACTTGTTGACTTCTATTGAGGCTGCCTGTGATCCTATATTTTATTGGGAGAAAGTTAGCAACATTATGGGAAGAACACTTCAGCGTTAATTTTAATAGTTTCTGCGCAAGATGGCTCGCAGCTTCATCTGGTAAAAAGGTCAAAAACGCGTCGAAAACGAACTGTGTTTCACCAGCAATTTGTTCAATTCTCCCACCCGCATGGGAGAATAATGGATAACAATGAAGTATAATGTTCCACTTGACGAATACTATAACAGATATTATTTTTTTGAAAAATCGAA
>JANTOQ010258919.1:0-13323 GCA_027564595.1 Bythotiara depressa | reverse complement strand
GGGGGGGGGGGGGGGGGGGGGGGGGGGGGTGGTTCCGCTAACAGCACCCTGTACTGTTCCTTGGCTCGAAAAAGTGGTTGACACTCTCCAGAATATATTCCACCAACACAATGCAAAACCCAATCAACAAAACAATGTATTGTTTGCTTTAAAAAGGAAATTAGGGAGGAAAGTAGGTACCAATGTGCCAAATGTCCACAAAAAGATGGACTTTGTGTGGTTCCTTTTTTCAGAGAATATAATTCATAAATACGTGGAATAATCTTCAACATATGAGTAAACATCATAGCTTTGGCATAAATATATAAGAAGTTACGTGTCTTCATAAAACTTGAATTTTTTATTCCAAAAATAGATTTTTCCAAAACTGGGTCTGGTCATTTTTTTGAAAACTTCCAGTAATTTCCTGACAAACAAGCACGACAAGATAACTTGTCATTGGCATGCAAGTACAAAAAAGGTTTTGACAAGATATCTCGTCATAGGCACGCAAAGGGTTAATAATTTCTAATACTTTTGTTCTACACAAAACCAATTCCTTTAGAAATTGTGAGCCAATAATATTTTTTCTATTCCTTTGAAGTAGAGACATTAAGGGCAAATAAAACATTTTCAAAAGAGTTGGTCCAAATTCAAAATAACTGGTCCTTTAATGTTTAGTTGTTACAAGGCTTTTTCATAATCTGGCTATTATTTTCAATGATTGTGCAGAATCTTCATTTTTATGAATTAATGTAAATATTTCTGAAAAAATTAATAGTTTTGTTTATGAAACACAGCATTGCCTTATTTCAATAATCCACAAAAAAAGAAAAGAAAAATACCTCACTATCACCATAAAGTAGTAAACATTCATCTGCTCCTGTAAAACTAGAAAAATAAGAATATTCAGTGAGATCTAGCAACATAATGGAACCACAGGTGCGCAAAGTTTTTACTGGCCTACACAAAATCTTTGGGCATGAAAATCAAAGTTAAAGCACCTAATGAGCACCTATAACTAAAAATCGGGTATCTGAGTTGAATCTATTTGAGCTATCTCTAACTCATAGCTTTTATAACATTTATCTATATGTCTTCATTCATTTTGACTGCCATTTCTCTTCTTTCAGAACATCAGATGAGAGAGCAGCAAGAACACAACTGACCTTGCTTTTCGGGTGCCATGTTTATATTTTCTCTAATAAGTTTTGCCAGTTCTGAAAATAGTGGTAACTTCATTCTCAGGGATTTTATCTTGGATATGTAATCAGGTATAAGCTATGCAGGGAATCATCATGTCAAAGGCTAAGGTTTTTTAAACAATAATAAGTGTTTACTATTTGACAGGAGGTAATGTGTAGGCTATTATATACACAAGTTGAAGACAGGCAACAGTGTAATCTTAAATATTAGTTTGCTGCTTTTGCATGTTGTGTTTTTATTTCCATGTGATGTTCAAATGTGCAATGATAACCTTTTTCTTCAACAATCTCTCTTCATCAGATAGGTCTTTAACTTTAACATATTGTTTCTTTGTAGTGTTTGTTACAGATAATTTCAATTTGACATCATTAAGATTTGCACATGTATCTTCCACAGTGGTATACAGCTGATTATATAAGAATGGAGTCATTTCCCATCATCAAAGAGAGGCTACTCATTTCTTCTAACAATTGGTGGAACAGGTTAGCTTGCAGAACGTTTTAGTAAGTGACTTGTCTACTACACAAAATAATTGCCAACTTTTCCCAATATTCTTGAATAAATAATATTATAATATCATATGTAACTGTCCTTTATCGCAAGTTCTAAGGCGAGGTTATAACAATGAAAGGTGAAAACCTCCCATTCAGCATGTTTCTTCAACAGTGTTAAAGCACCTCTCCTGCAACCTAAATTAACACTAGCCCCATTAGAAGTTAAACATTTCTTATCTATGTAACTAAGTACAGCATCCAATTTGGCCTTATATGTAGTATGTTCACTATTAGTGCCTCCATATTCCTTGAAAGACTGACACATTAATAAACATGTGCATGGCACATTATCCTAAGTAACCCTTCACCACAATCTTCCAGTACACTAGTTCCATTTATTTTGAGGTTCTCTTAGCCTAGAGATAGAAAGAACCCACTTTTCAAAGCATCTGAAATTCTTCTTCTACAACCTCTGCTATTGTGACTAGCATCTATGCATGTGCCATCTCATTCAATTTATCAGTGGAAACAAGTTTTAACCCATTTCTCACTTGTAGCTCTATCACAGCCTTAAACTTAAGGAATGCCAACTCCTCCTCGGCTATAAATAAGACTGCTGAAAAGAGCTTTTTAAGATAGTCATGGGATGAACTGATAGTCATTTCATAGACACTCTTTTGATTGGTCTTTTGTTTTAACAGTACAGGATGGTACCTCATTACCTTCCTTGTCCGACTGTTGCTGTTGAAATTCAAAGTGCTGTTTCACACCAGTTGTGCACTGAGTTTGCCTTGCCAACATGGCAACTGGGAGTTTTATGATGAATGTAAAGGCTGATTTCCATTAGTGCACATTTTCTTGAATGGGCAAGGCGCACAAACTGTTCTTGCTCTTCTTCTGCTGAAAAAGCACACAAGTGTGGACAAGGGTACCTGGACAAGTAGGAATAAAAAATATGCAGCAAAAAAGCAAACTGAGCATGAGCAAAAACGTGCACTCCGCCCACACGGGCACAAACGCACTAATGTAAATCGGGCTTAAGTCACTTCATCACAATGGCTAAGAATAGCTTTTAAATCTTGCATTTTTAAAGTAGAAGTTTGGTCAAAAATGAAAAGTTTCAAGATTAAAGAGCTTTAAAAATTGAGGAACACTACTTTTTAAATTTTTGAAAAAGCTCTTTCCGTTTCTGAGATATTCAATGTTAAAGTTGGCATTTAGTAGCATTTTTTGTTCTTAGCAACAATTTTAAGTATTCTAAGTATCAACCTTTTTGGGAGAATGGAACTAATTTCAGCTATGTGAGGGGAGGAAAAACTGCTGACAAAATTCCTTTTGTAATAACTTTGCAACCACTTGAGAAAAAGTTACGAAACTTTGTACATTGGTAGATGTTATCAAGAGGAGTTGGTATTGCAAATGTGAAGTTCATTATGTCACAACACTAGTTCCAGACCTCCTGGGATTTCCACTGACAAATAGCTCTTTGTTTAAGGGGTCTTTGACGACAATCAATTTTTTTTTTAATGGCTTCAGGCTGATAGGCGCTCGACCCCCTCCCCCCTACAGCTTATTGGACAAAAATTCCAAACAAATAGTTGTATGACAAAGTATATTTTTTCAGGTCTGCAAACTGTAAACATAAATATATGTAATAAACTTACATATGAAAATGCTAAGTTTTATAAATAAAAAACAAAAGTTTTTAACCATCTTTACATCCTGGTGCCAACGCAATAAAATTTATTTTCCAATTCCGTTGCTTCAGGCAATACCTTTGATATATTGAAAAACATTTCCCCATATTCAAGAGTGTAAGAGAAGCAAACCCTAAGAGTAAAATGGTACTATACCAAGTTCGTTACTTGAACAAAAAATTGACGTAAAAAGATATAAATACAGTAGCAAATATTTTAGGTTGATGTGCCACATGGATTAATTTTACACATGCAAGGAGAACCATCTGTGCGGGGGCTCATCTACATGTTGTCGTAAGTAGTTGCTATCAGGATGTGGTTAGTTCTGTTGGTAGAAGACCTTTTAAAACAACAAAATTAAGAAAACCAAAGAGAAATCTTGCAAATGGAACAAAAATTGGTAAAGTTCAGAAGTTACTATTATAAAAATATGGTTAAGAGATTTTTATTGTATTTTTAATTTTTTACCGGCTTCTAGGGAGACCCCCCCCCCCCCCCCCAATCAGCCTGAAGCCGCTAAAAAAATGAAAATCGATTGTTGAAGACCCCTAAGAAGTTAAAAACCAAATGGCTGATATTAACCAAAACTTATGCAATGATAGAGGAAGTCAGTTACTGTCTAAAGAATAAATACCGACTCCTCTTGATAACCTCTACCAATGTACAAAGTTTCATAACTTTTCATCAAAGGGTTGCAAAGTTATTAAAAAACACGTATTATCAGTAGTTTTTCTTTGCCTCATATGACATCATAGTTGACACGAGTGCTCATAGTTGACATGAGTGCCATTCTCCCTAAAAGGTTACTTAGACTTAGAATTAGAATTGTTGCTAATGTGCCAACTTTAACATCTAATATCTCAGGAATGTAAAGAGTTTTTTCAAAAATTTCAAATGTGGTGTCCTCAGTTTTCAAGCTCTTTAATCCTGAGAAGTTTAATTTTTGACCAAACTTCTACTTAAAAATTTGTCTTCTTGCTTCCAATAAAAGTTTGTTGTCTCTATATAAGAGCAAAATTTACAAAGAGCAGACTTTACAAGGCCCTCTTCACAAACAATTGTAAAATCCTTGGTGAATGCCCACTTTGAAAAGGTTTCTACCCTGATGGTGCTCTTTACTTCATCCATTGTTGTTTGGAAGATGTGGAAAGAACGTGTTTGAAAAACCATGCAAACTTAATAAGCAAAAAAAAATATATTTACAATTCGAACACATCACACACAATAATGAACATTGCAAATTGATCTGGGAATGCTTTTTCATTTATTCATTTTATACATGCTCCATCATATATATTTGCCATGTGATATTTCATTATTTTTAGCACATTTCAACTTTGCTTAGATTATTTATTGCCTTGTTTTACTCTTTACGATTCATTGAAACATTTGTATGGTCCATAAAAGTGAGTGGAAAGAATTATTCGATGTATATATCAGAAAAAATCACAATGTTGGAATACTCTATGTTCATAAATTGATACTTTTAAATATAAATAAAACATGGCGTGACAAACATTTGGAGAGGAAGAAGGATATTTACATGCCCGTTACACATCCACTCCTGATTGGATTCATAGTTTTGGAGGCCTGGAACCATAAGAAGTAAACACAAATATAAAAAACAATAATTACCAATAATCCAACTTCAAGGGAACAGTTTCCAATCCACTGATTTGACAATATCCTTCAAATGTAGACAATTCATGGAATTGAATCTCACGATCACTACAAAAATAGAACAGCACTATAAAAAAGCAAGATTTTAAAATCACCTACGTAATACACAATAATATTCTTTTTATATCATATCAAGCTCTCTCAACTCTTCAACTTGCAAGTGCAAATATATTTCATATTATTCTGTTGGAAGAACAGCTATGAAGAAAGATGGAAACTTCTTACTGTGACTTTTAATCTCATCTTAGAAAGTTTAATAAAATAAATTCCAGTAAATCTGAAACACTTACAGTAATTTTTGTTTTTACTTGTTCGAAAAAGCCTGCAGTTCAAGAATTTGTGACACTGTTGTGAAGTCACATACATTGTTAGACCAAATCAAAATAACAAAAAGCACACTTATCTTCTTTACTAATAGAAATAAATATAGATAAAAAGAAAGATAAAACTATTGGAACATATCAAAAGACCTACTTGAGGATATAAAAATTATATTAGAAGGATACTTTACCTGATTGATCTAACTTATCAAATATGGTCAGCAATACCATCATGGAATGCCATAAATGAAAAGGAATGTGAAAGATCAGAATTGAAAAAACTTTGTCATGATGTACTGTATCATATTCTGCACGAAGTGGAGGACTGTTTTGAATAAGAAGCCCTATATTGGCCAACTTTTCTTGATCTCCAAGGTAGCTGTTATATCCAGAATGGAGTGTTTGGATATTGAGAGCACCAAAAAAGAAGAGTTGGTCATTACTGCAAACATTTGAATGACTTGTAAATTATTAAATATAATACACACCCTGTTCCAATGATGAATTTGTTATACTGTGGCATTAAAATAAAATCTGTTATCCATTTATTTTTCTTGCTCCCACTCTCAATCTAAACAAATTAATAAGAAATATGAAAGAAATAACAGTTGCTTGCAAACAACAAACTGACAGACTTGAAAAGTGATTTGGTGAAATTGAAAGGTTCCAAATTTGTGAAAATAATTATTCTACAAGTGATAAGAATGTACCCATAGATGCATATGTGTATCCCTATCATGTTTCCTGTCAACATCTAATCCCATTCTTATTTTCTGGAAAGTTGGGCGGGAATGGGAAAGTAGCAATGAAACAAAAACCATATAACTGCAAAATATTTATTCTCAGATTGTATATATATGTCACTACAATCACTTCTGCAATGTGAGGGTTCTCAGGAGACTAATGAACTACAACTTTAGTAAAGACTTTGCATTGACCCATTCACATTAACATCAAAATCAAAATTGGACCCTACTCACATGTCCCTGTAAAGACAAATTTTCAAAAGGCTGAATATGCTGCAGTGAGTGACATTTCAATGTAATCTGACTGGGTGGAGAAAAACATTGCAGGAAAAAATATCCATTCAACTTCAAACTAATAATCTGCTAAGTGCTAATGACATCAAAATCAGTTGTTTAAACTCCTTTATTTTTCATAGTAATAATATCAACTGTATGAATTGTTAAAGGAAAGATATGATTCTTTGCATCATTTACCTATTCTTATCAACTTTATTTTATTTTTCAGAATTCACTTGTTAAAGGTGCTATCCCTATTTTTATTTTTGTAATGTAACCTTATTATATTCGTTAGAGCATACAGCATGGTCTTGGTCCGAAATTTGTAGCACATCGCATTAAATTTGTGAAAAACTATTCTGACTGTCAACGAAAAGTTATTTTCGTTTTATAAAACGCTTGATGAATGATTCCATTTCCATGGAAACCAGCTGTGTTTTTTAACTGACAAACCATAACAACACCTGAAATTTTACCTGAATAAGTATAAATTTTTCAATAACATGTAGTTACAAAACAACCTCGTACCACGCAGCATGCAGGGTTTCTTTCTTTTTTTAAATTGGATCAAAATTTCAAAACAAATAAAAATAGGAATTATATAAGAAAAATACAAATATGTGACTTAATTCAAACTAACTAAATACAGGTTTTACAAAGACTGCAGGTAGGTGCATCTTTCTTCCTCAGGGGTTATCTACTTCCATGCAATCACTGCTTGTGTGAAAAGGTCTCGCGATGAAACTTTAATGGGTGTCAGTCGAGGAGGAAGATCCGTATTTTTGTTTTTGTACCTATAATAAAAAAATACAGCTTGAGACTACTAAGACTGACAGTCTAGCTAGCTATAAATAATAATTATTTCATATTTAGTTAGTTAGGGTGGTGTGGTGTATGTAGGATTAGGATGATGAGAAGAAAAAAGAGGACTTCGCATTTCATTACATAGCTAGTAAGCTACGCCCACCCTTTGCACCATTGCTAGCTATATATCAATGAATCAATCATAAAGAGTGTTTCATCATCAGATATACCTTACAGACAAAGACAACGTGATTTTAAAAAATACTAGAGAAAAAATAGTTAGCTACTATGTGAGTCTGCTTATAGTCAATTTTTGTTATATATGTGGCTACAAACGTAAACAAAACACCTACCAATCTAATAAACTTTTAGCAAGGTCTTCATTCTTCCTTAAGTTTACTCTTTCTTTTATACACCACCAACGTTTATAAGTTTCGTCAGATAATAGAATTTGCGTAGCTAAGCAAGTAGTTTTTGTTTTCTTTATCGATCCTTATGGTCGTCCAGAACATTTCCCATGTAGTTTTTCTGCCATCTTGTTGGTTGTTGATTTTCTCTACTCCTTGGAAAGATACCAGCTGGCTAATTTGAACATTTTTTACGCATGACAAAATCTAACCAATCAGAGTTCTTCAAAAATGAATCGATTAAAAAACAAAAACAAAAAACATCACATTTATTTTTAACGAATTATCCAAAATAATCACCGACGAGCTACCTAAATACAAACCGACAAACCTGATCTGAAAAGTCGTTAAAACGAAGGAATTAAAATTGGTCTCCAAAAATTAAAATCGGTAACTTTTATTTGGAATATCTCAAGATAGGCGTGGTAATAGCACGTAATATTTGGCACACTTTTACAACTTTATATACTCCTTCAAAAGAGCCAATAATAAATTTGAGGGATAGCACCTTTAAGCAAATGAATGCTACAGAAGATTAGATAGTGTTATTAGATAGTTATTTGTATAAAAATTTGTATTTAGCAAAGAAGATAAATCTCAAATCTTGTTTATATTTTTCAGTGTGGAGGACAATCTCTTCACAAATTCCACAGGCCATGTTTAATGTTTGTATGCACTAAAAGCAGTGTGGACCACAAATGATGTCAGTAAAGCAAATGTGCTCCTATGGTGCATTCCTGTGTAATGTGTTTGTAAGAACTGATAGTTTGGAAAAAACAACCACACATGATAATTTTTTGGTTCTTTTTCTATTGAACCATTATTTATCGAAATTGTTCTTACTCTTTGGGTTGACCTTTTGAAAGAATCTGTAAATGGTAGTAAGTGAGTAATTTTATTTTACTGGAAATCTGAGGTTAACATGAAACTCACCTGTCTGGTTCGTTTGAACATCATGGTGGGAGTCCAAAATGAGACTAAACCATCCTACAAGAGAATTTTAAATTAAATTCAAAATATGGATCACCTTTGAACATTTGTAGAATTATAAGTTTGCTATTTGTTTTGAACTTTTGTTATTTCAAACCTTTCAGTCCCTTGATGATTGAAAATAGCAGATGTTGACTTACTGTAAATAAATATTTAGTAAGAAATTTGGGAAAACCTGTCCAATGCTAAGGAAAGTATTGTCATTAGTATGTGTGATGCGAAGAACTGTGTCTCTATGTGGTGAACTCTCCATTGTTGCTGGTAGATAGAATGCAGTCTAAAAATAAATATAATGTATCAAAGGAATGAGTTTATGGGTTACAAACAGCAAAAACAATTGACCCTAAGTGAACAACATCAACAAAATGTACATCAATTTGTCACAAAATATAAAAATTACCTCCTTGGCACGAAAGTACGATTCCTCTTTCTCAGCATATTCAAGCTGCATGTATGTGCAGAACTCATCCTAAATATAGTAAAACAAATTTATTTAGTACAGAGACAAATACACAAGAAAATATTACATAGACACGTAGTTAAAACTTCTTACATTGCTTTAGTAAACATAATACATAAACAGTAGCTAAACACTCACAATACAATATTAACATACCCAGTTTATTTCTCCATCAGACGAGGAATCAATCTTCATGAACAATGCTGTCATTTGGTGCTCAGTCTATATGTAATCAATAACAAAATTGTTTTATTTCATTCAATAATAATTTAATTTCAACATTTTCTCAGTCTATGAAACTTGCAGGTAAAATCATGTCTATTCATGGTACAGGACATGGCACAGTCAATCCATTATCCATTTTAATTCTACAAAGCAGGAAATTTGGTTGCAAAGTAGACATGAACTGTGGCTAAACAGACATTCAATAATACTCTGCAATTTTTTTTCCTCTCTTTATTTTTATCAAGACTGTTAAAATGCAGCACTCCAGCACTGAAAAAAGTTGCCTATGTATTTGTGTTACATGTACTGTATATCTATGATTCGAAAAAGTAGTTTGTTATAGGTAAGAACTATGTGTACTTTCATATCAAATGATTTACTTACAGTTACATAAATTTACAATTGGTGTAAGTGCAATCATCACTGAGAATTTAAACTGGCAATTTCCCTGTTTGAACTGTTTTAGCTACTAATACATATGGGTATTAGAACCAATTATTTTGACACACAATGTTTCAAATTCTTTCTTAACAGAATACCCTTCAAATCCATTTTAATGAATATTTTTGGTATCTTATCAAGAGTAATGGTACACAGATACTCATTACTGCATAATTACTAATAAAGGTACTCATAGAAATCAAGAAACGTTTCACAAAATAATTTCAAAACAAAACCTTAATGATCTCCACTGACTTACTGTTAGAATTGTTCTATTTTTATTAGTGATTATTATTTATTAATTACTTTGAAATGTGAATTATTACAATGTTGTATTTTTGTTCAACTGCGAAGTCACATGTACATGAATAGATGATAGAACACCCTGTGTACATGAATATCTGATAGAACACCCCATGTAACCATACAATTGAACAAATTATATGTTTTCACAAATTAGTTATCACATTGTCCTCACAAAATGGGCACAGGGTGTTTCTGAAAAATGACAAAATCTGTCCAATCAAAGAAATAAGAGAGAACAAGAACAAAAAGTGTCATCAAAGAAATAAGAGAGAACGAGAACAAAATCAGTAATCAGAGAAGTCAACTATGAAGGAGACTGTGACACACAATCAATAATGTTGCATAGCAGTGTGGAAGAGGACTGATGCAACAGCAAAATGGTAGCAAAAACATTAGTGATTTGCCTGCCAATTAACTTACTTTAAGTAAACTTAACTCTCTGTAATTGTAGCAGGTTTGGATTTGAATACTATCAATTTGGGGAAGAATGAGGGGCATAAGGCCAAAGTACAAACAGCTCTGATTCCTTGTTCACCAATACACACCGAATTGTGTAAATAAATAATACGTATATTCACAAAATAACAAAAGTGAAAACATGTTTGGTGGGACCACTCTTGTAATTAATAATCAACATAAATGTAAACAATGCATAATATTCCAAGAATGGTGGAGCCACACTTTATTATGAATTGAGCTAACAAGAACTCTTCTTTTATAGTGGAGCCAACAATGACTCTCTTTACTTTAATAATGGCAACAGACTCTATGCAAGTGATGGCTAAAAACTGTGAACCAATGACACAATAATAGGCCTAAATATTTGCCAACGTAAGTATATAAATAATTTTATAAATAAACCATAACTTATGAATAAACAAGGAATAAACTATGAACAAATTATGCAGCATATGCACCTCCAAAATAGACTACCAGAACATATGCAAAATGTATATAGAACTGTGTTGTGAAGACAAGGTATCAGAATCCCAAAATTGAAAGAACCTACAGTAGAAATAGACTGCGTGTATTGAGCAACAACAGTATCTGAAAGATGAAAGTAATGTCAAAACATATCACTGGACCAATGACCCATAATCTGAATCCGGAATATCCACAGAAGCTGCTGCCGAAGCCCCGCCAATCTTAACCCTGGGGTTTTGGGGCTCTTCAACACTAGGGGGGGGATTCTGCACCCCCGCCCGCCCCCTTCATAACTTTTGATATAGACATGCAATAACAATATAACTTGGCACATATATACTTGGGACCAATACAAACCTTTTGATCCAAAAATTATTTTTGCCTTAATGTCATGTCATCAAGAAATTTGAAACTGATTTTAAATGTTCTAAAATAAGCCTGTCGGTGTTTTATTTAGAATTAGCTTATTTCTGATTTCTAAACAAAATTATCTTTCCAACAGTATATAATATCATGTCGAAAAAAAATCTTTTGACCACTTGCTGAGGATCTAATCCCAATGGGAGAACCATTATTCCAAGTACTAAAATCTTTTCACCATTTTGTTTCCAAATAAATTTTAGAAAAAGTCACAAAATTTCAGCCCATTTGCATGAGTGTTAATAGGGTTAAAATAGGTTTTAAAATATTGTGCATACTATGCGTAAGTGTTTTCTTTTTGTGTGTTTACTTTTTGTGTTTTTTTTTTTGTAAAATGCTTTACGAACAAAAACTGTTTGTGCGGTTCTTCAATAATGATAAATTGAATGATCTTTTATATTGTAAAGACTTCCTAAATATTACAAATTTTTAGATGCGATTGTAGCTTTTGTACATGGTGTATCACCAATCAAACCTGGGAAGAAAAATCCATCAGTAATGTATTATAACAAACACCAGATTGTAAAATGAGTAGTGTGTCCTACAGAGAGGACCTTAGAGAAACACTAGTTGATGCAGCTGTTAAGATGTCCCCAGTGAAAATTAAAAACTTGAAAAAAAAACCAAATTTCTTTGACAATTTGAAGGATGACATTGAAGTAAATAATAAAACACAAGTTCAAATTATTGACACAGGCGTTCCATTAAAATATCGGAAACTTGAAAAAAATGACCCAAACCAAATTGTTCCAAAGAGGACAATTTCTGCTATTCAAAAGCACAAACAAAATAGACACATCTTTACATGCACGTTAACAATAGCAAATAGACTTGTTGTCGCCACCAAACTTCGGTACTCGAAAGAAGAACTAAATAAAAGGGAAGTAACAACCAATGGCAATATCGGAATGATTAAATTCACTCTCTGGGGAAGTCTGATCGGTTCTGTCCCAAAAAATGGTGTGTACGTAATTGAGAATGCCACTGCAAGAGAATGGTCCCATGGAACAGTCTCTTTGACATCATCGACCCGAACCAGAATATAAACATCTACGAAGTCGATTGCACCTTCTGGAACTACTATAAAGGAATTACTGTCGTTTGAACTCCAGTTTTCTCCGCAGTTTGTCAAATCGTTGACTCTTAAACACATTTGTCCGCAATGCCATATTGCTGTACAAGACGCTTGTGGGAATATTTTAAAATGTGATAAATGCTCGATAATGGCTTTGGTAACAAAGTTACCAGTGCAATACACTCTGAAATTACAGTTTGCTGGTTCAGATGTACCACAAGTCGTTACGATGTATCATACGCAACCTGAACAATATTTTAAAGCAAGAGAAATGGGAAAACCAATTGATTAGAATGAGCTAGTTCTTTCAGATGAAGATCAATAATATTTATTGATTCCAGATCTAGTGTCATTGGTTTAAAGTAATCTATTTACATCGTGTGACTATAGTTTATGCTACCTGCCTTATCATTTGTTATGGACATTCAATACTTAGACATTCGTTTGTTTGAGACTTTCACAGACGAATACTTCTCGTATGTTATAATTCTACTATAGAAGTTTCTCAGGTTTCTTTTATATGATGCTTTGTTTCGATGGTGTAAAATCGCTTGCTTTTTAATATTTGGATGGGTATTGAAGGAGGATTTAACACTTTTTTTGTTTTCGTATCGTACCGTAGTATAAAAAAATGTTGAATCGATTTTAACTTTTTCACGTAGTACGCGTATCAATATTTTTAAGTGGAAATCCGGCTTAAGATCTCATAGGTCTTTTGATCCCATAACTTTTAGATCTAATCGTTTTCAATCCTCGTTTTTTCCATGCTGTGCTACCAATTGGTCACAACTTGATCCAAAAATTCTAAATTCCACCTCTTTAACATCCCTCAAAAGATCCTTATTGAAATTTGTCAGACCTGTTTATTACGTG